>JANAVB010027799.1:142640-216724 GCA_029216955.1 Iris pallida
AAGCCGTAGTATATGCTTGGCCGTGATTGATTGAATGAGGTATAGCCAGTTTAGCCATGTCTTGATCCAGTACAAGATTACTCCCTGTCTTGATTTATTGCATTATTATCTTGTCGATAAATGGTGGAAAACCAAGTTCTGTTCAGATGAAGGGTTACAACCCCGGTCCTTGTTTGGTTTACGGGTTGTAACCTGGCTATCGGAATGGTTCCATGGTTATCTCGTCGTATATCATCCTGACATGTTTTCCTAATTCTATTTTTATATTAGATTTTCTTGTACTGATTGCTGGCTTTTGTTCTTATTTCGTGGCCCCCTTGTGGCACTTGCTCTTTCTGGGGTTGACCCAGCTGGTTTTGTGTGGCCAGATTTCGGAGCAGCTCCCGAGGATCTACCAAGCTTCCAGTCCAATGGTGGCGACTAGAAGGAACCCGGGCTACGAGTGGGTTTTCTATTTTGTTTCGCTCACTCTATTGTAAAACTATTCTTTTGAGGCGTTTAGCCGACGAGCACCTGTTAGCTCGATGCACTTTACTTACTGTCTGCCTACGGGCTGTAAACATGATTAACAAATCCTAGGGTTGATCATGTATGACTTAACTCTTGCTAGTCCTAACATTTTGTAATGACTAGCTTCATGATCAGCTGAATATGTGATATTTGGGACGCCTTATTATTGTATATTTAATGATCATACATCTTGCGACCTGACTTACTTGCTTGTGATTGAGACATTAGGCTTGTTCATGACCATAAGAGACTGTTGGCTTGTAGTAAACCCTCATATTTCTAGACAGTCGTTACCGTATATCGAGGTGGTTTCCATTTCAATATACGTAACTGGCTATGTCTGCCCCCGCTCTCCAGTATTCTGGTTCTGGGGCGTGACATGGTTTAAGTGGTAGCCCATGCAGGTCTTGTCAATCAAGAAATGTGAGGGTTTACCGAATAGATGTCTCAATCAGTATTCGCCCTTGATCTCCGCCCGTATTTTCAAATCCCTGAAATTCTTGCCCTGATTACATGCTTGTATCGTTGATATGTCCTGGTCCTTCTTTATTGTTTCCCTGTGTCGTCTTCCTCAGCGGCACTATACCTGACCCTGTCGATCAGCAATGAGGAGCACCTCCCGTGGACCAGCAGCAACCTGGAGATCAAGCCCAGCATTCCGGGGTAACCTCCAGAGTGATACCTACTGGAGGAGAGTCACCAGTTCGGCCCGTCCAGCCCACAGAGCCAGATGATGGTACCTTAGTAGGCCTCATCAGAACCTTGATAGCTTCCCAGGATCGTCGAAGCGACGTCCTGCACCAGACAGTTCAAGATGCTTTGACCCGAGGCGGACATCCAGGGAACCAGGCGGCCAACAGCTTCAAGCGATTGAACCCTCCTTTCTTCGACGGTAGCGAGGATGCGATTGCCGCGGATGCATGGCTTCAGGATACCGAGGTAATTCTGGAAGCAGCTAGGACAACCGAGATTGAGAAGGTGGCGGTGGTATGCCTGCAGTTGTTGGACTTGGCTCGCAGTTGGTGGGCGGCGCAAGCTATGGGATTGGTGGCACCCATTGCTTGGGCAGTATTTAGAGAGAGATTCCATACGAAGTATTTTGATATTGTGGCTCGGTACGACTTGCAGACCAGATTTACCAACTTGAAGCAAGGAGGCAGAACAGTCGACAGTTATGCATCGGAGTTTTCTAGACTCAGTAGGTTTGCCCCCACCTTGGTGGCGACCGAGTTTGATAGGGCCCAGCGGTTCCAGCAGGGACTGCATTTGGAGAACTTGTTGGCGGTTGAGCAGTTCGAGCACCAGACGTTCGATGCAGTCTTGAGAGCAGCTAGGAGGCATGAGTACACCTCCCAGAGGATCGTGGATAGGACCGGAAGTAGGAAGCGGTCCCACAGTCAGATGCACCAATCACCAGCTCCAGCCCCGGCAGCTAGGGGATTGACTATTGGAACTCCGAGGCGGGCGGCCTCAGTAACGTCGGTTCAGCATTCGACCCCGACGTACCCGCAGCAGCAGAAGCAGAAGCAGACTTCCGCGATGGGATGTTCTCATTGCGGTAAGCCAGGACATGTAGTGGCAGACTGTCGCATGACACAAGGATTGTGCCTGGCTTGTGGAGCAGCAGATCATAGGATAGGGGCTTGCCCGAATATGGGTGGTTCATCAGCATCCAACCCTTCTAGCTCTTCGGTGAGAGGACCGGCCCCAGTACCAGTTTAGCAGCATCAGTATCAGTCTTCGAGGCCCTTGTCGTCTCAGTCTCAGGCATTCCAGCAACAACACCCCCAACAGTATGCTCAAGCCCAAGCTCAGACCCAGAATAGGCAGAGAGGTTTCCAGCAGAGGGGACCAGCAGCCAAAGGACAAGGTCAGGCTATGATGATGGCTATGGAAGAAGAAGTTGCACCAGGTGAGGTTGTGGCAGGTACTATTTTCGTCAACTCCTCTCCAGCGTCTGTATTATTTGATTCTGGTGCATCGCATTCATTCATGTCTGCACGATTCGCGACACGGATAGGATTGGAGCCCGAGTCATTATCAGTGAGGCTCAATATACTTACTGGTAATGGCCTTGTGGGAGTAGATCGAGTGTTTTCCTCGTGTCGGATCGTAGTTAGCGGTAGGGAGTTTCCCGCTAGATTCATAGAGTTTTCTATGGCAGACTATGATGTAGTCCTAGACATGGATTGGTTGAAGAACCAGTATGCTAGGATAGACTGCCATATTGGCAGAGTTGTCTTTAGTATCCCCGGCGAGCCAGAGTTTTCGTTTTCCAGAGGCGCAGTGGAGCCATCTTCCCCAGCATTGCGGATGGCAGTAGCAGCAGTGCAATTACCCCGGATAGTTGAAGAGTTTCCAGATGTCTTTCCAGAGGAGCTTCCAGGGATGCCGCCGGAGCGGGAGATTGAGTTCACTATAGACTTGATTCCCGGGACAGCACCAGTATCAGAGCGAGTCTACAGGATGGCGCCTTTAGAATTGGAAATTTTATACAAGATGATTGAAGAACTGAGGACCAAGGGATTCATCCGTGCAAGTGGATCGCTTTGGGGAGCCCCGATGCTTCTTGTGAAAAAGAAGGATGGTACGTCCAGGCTATGTGTTGATTATCGTACCTTGAATTCGGTGACAATCAAGAACAGATACCCTCTTCCGAGGATAGATGACTTGTTTGATCAGCTCAGAGGGGCTTCAGTGTTCTCGAAGATCGACTTACGGTCGGGATACCACCAGATCAGAGTCAGAGAGCAGGACATCCCGAAGACAGCATTCAGATCGAGGTATAGACATTGGGAGTTCCTTGTTATGCCCTTTGGAGCGACCAATGCACCGGCCGTATTCATGGACCTCATGAATCGCATTTTTATGCCTTACTTGGATCAATTTGTGATCGTATTCCTAGATGATATCCTGGTCTACAGCAAGAGTGAAGCAGAGCATGAGCAGTATCTCAGAGTCGTCCTCTAGACGCTTAGGGAGCATCAGTTGTACGCCAAGTTCAGTAAATGCGAGTTTTGGCTCGATCGTATTTTATACTTGGGTCACATCATTACCCGAGGAGGAGTGGAAGTGGATCCCCAGAAGATTGTGGCTATCGAGTCATGGCCGGTACCCAGCTCAGTGGCAGAGGTTCGCAGCTTCCTTGGATTGGCCGGTTACTACCGGCGGTTCGTTTCAGATTTCGTAAGGATTTCAGCGCCGATGACCCAGTTGACCCGCAAGGATGTGCTGTTTGTTTGGACAACAGAGTGTCAGGAATCATTTGAGAAGTTGAAGCGAGGTTTGATAACGGATCCCATTCTCACCCTTCCAGATGGGACCGGAGGATTCACAGTTTATTGCGATGCTTCAGGCAGAGGATTAGGGTGTGTCTTGATGCAGCATGGGAAGGTAATATCTTATGCGTCACGTCAACTACGTGATCATGAGAAGAATTATCCGACCCACGACTTGGAATTGGCGGCGGTAGTGTTTGCTTTGAAGTTGTGGAGACACTACTTATATGGAGATAGAGTGGAGATCTTTACTGATCATAAGAGCCTGAAATATGTTTTCACCCAGAAGGACCTTAATATGCGGCAGAGAAGATGGCTCGAGCTACTGGTGGACTATGATGTGGATTTGCAGTATCATCCCGGGAAGGCCAACGTTGTAGCAGATGTATTGAGCAGGAGAGCCAGAGTTTATTTCCTGACGGCGCAACCAGAATTATTGGCAGATCTTCAGAAGATGGGAATTGAAGTGGTTCTTCCAACCAGCATGGCATTGATGGCCAGCCTACAGGTTCAGTCCAGCATAGTTGAAAGAATCCGGGTGGCACAGTCAACAGATTCCAAGATCCAGCGACTCAGAGCAGAGTGTGAAGCAGGAAGAAGGCCAGAGTTATGTATCCATGAAGACGGTACACTTCGGCACGACACTCGTCTTTGTGTACCCAGTGGAGATATCAGACAGGAAGTCATGGCAGAAGCCCACAGTTCTCAATATTCTATTCATCCGGGTGGTACGAAGATGTACCGTGATATTCGTCAGCACTTCTGGTGGAATGGCATGAAGAGGGAGATAGCCCGGTTTGTCTCTCGGTGTTTGGTTTGCCAACATGTTAAAGCAGAACATCAGAGGCCCGCTGGACTTCTTCAACCCTTACCGATCCCAGAATGGAAATGTGAGCATATAACCATGGATTTCGTGACCGGATTGCCCAGATCTCCGGCCGGCAGAGATGCTATTTGGGTAATTATGGACAGGCTTACCAAGGTGGCACACTTTCTTCCATTCAGAGTTGGACAGTCGACGGCGCAGTTAGCAGAGATGTATCTCAGGCAGATTGTCAGGCTTCACGGTGTGCCAGTCAGCATCACCTCGGACAGGGATTCAAGATTCACATCACACTTTTGGTACAGCTTGCAGAAGAGTTTGGGGACTCGCCTTCAATTCAGCTCAGCTTATCACCCGCAGACGGATGGTCAATCAGAGCGCACAATCCAGACCCTTGAAGATATGTTGAGATCCTGTACCCTTGACTTCGGTGGTTCATGGGAGAATCATCTGCACCTGGTGGAATTCTCGTACAACAACAGTTATCAGGCCAGTATCCAGATGGCATCCTTCGAGGCTCTTTATGGCAGAAAGTGCAGATCTCCGCTAGCATGGAACGATGTCGGAGAGAGGCAGATGCTCGGACCCGAATTAATTTCCCAGACGGTTGAAGTGGTCATGAAGGTCAGAGATCACCTCCGAGTTGCCCAGGACCGCCAGCGCCATTGGGCCGATGCTCATCGGCGTCCCTTAGAATTTGCTGTCGGCGACCATGTATTTCTTAGGATCTCGCCTAACCGCGGCGTCATTCGCTTCGACGTGCGGGAAAAGCTTAGTCCTAGGTATATAGGGCCGTTCGATATTCTAGAGCGAGTAGGAGATGTATCCTATCGTCTTGCTCTTCCGCCGTCGCTAAGTGAGGTGCATGATGTATTCCATGTATCCCAATTACGACGGTATATTCCGGACCCGAGCCACATCCTAGACCATTCGAAATTGGTTGTTGGTACCAACCTTTCGTATGAGGAGAGGCCCGTGTCTATATTGGACCGGAGGGAAAAGACACTCAAGAACAAGACTATTAAATTAGTCCGTGTTGCTTGGGAAAATCACTCTCTAGGTGAGTCAACGTAGGAGCGTGAGGACGACATCCAATCGCGATATCCCTACCTGTTTGACTCGTGAGGTATAATGTCTTTCTTATGCCTTACGTTTTCCCTTCCTTGCTTGCATTGTATGATTGAACTGCTTAGTGTAACTTGCCTGTGCTTAATATAGCTTGTCGTGACAATCTCTAGCTCCTTGATTAAATTTTGAGGACGGAATTCTTTTAAGGTGGGTAGAGTTGTCACCCTCATTTCTCGTATTTCCAGTATTTCATATTTATACTCGTATCTGGATTTTGGCATGTATTTTTATTTTTCCCAACTTGTGGAATTTCGGTATTTCTCGTATTTTGGGTTTTGTCATGGTTCGGTTTTAATTGGGATGGTTTGGTTTGGTTTGGTTTATTATGTATTGGAACACCTTAGCCTATGCTCCACCTTCATTCCACCATAACCCACCCTCTTTATAATTCCTACCTAACTCTCTCTCTCTTCATTACAACCTCCATTAATTTCTTCTTCTCCTTCCTCTACACAACACTCTTCTCCTTCCTCCACACAACACCCTCCCATAGGCAAGTGCACCTTGCCACCACATGAGAACCCTCTTTTATTTGTCCATTTGCTAGATTAGGACATGGTGATCAACATTAGAACTTGGTATTTTGTGATTTGGAGTCTCCATTGTTCTAGATCTAGGTTTTTCCTATTTTCGGTTTTGCATGATTTTGATCTATTTAGTTTGGATTTTTATGGGTTTTGATGTTTCCATGTGGAAGAGAGTTCAATTCCACCCCGGTTGGAACTTTGGAAATCAGGATTTGGAGTTCGGATGGCCAAGTTTTGATGCCCTGAAGTTTTGGAGCCATTGGAGCTTCTTCTCAGCCATGGAGAAGAAGACCCAGACCCTGCGTGCGTGTTTTTACGCGTATGCAGCTCTCTGTTTGCGTGCTTTTGCACGTAAGCAGCTCTCTGGCTTGCGTGCTTTTGCACGTACGCTCCTCTCCTGCTTGCGGGACTTTTCACGTATGCAGCTCTCCTGCGTGCTTGACTTTTCTCGTACGCAGCTCTCCTGCGTGCGTGACTTTTCACGTATGCAGCTCTCCTGCGTGCATGACTTTTCTCGTACGCAGCTCTCCTGCGTGCGTGACTTTTCTCGTACGCAGCTCTCCTGCGTGCGTGACTTTTCTCGTAAGCAGCTCTCCCGCGTGCGTGACTTTTCTCGTACGCAGCTCTCCTGCGTGCGTGTCTTTTCTCGTACGCAGCTCTCCCGCGTGCGTGACTTTTCTCGTACGCAGCTCTCCTGCGTGCGTGACTTTTCTCGTACGCAGCTCTCCTGCGTGCGTGACTTTTCTCGTACGCAGCTCTCCTGCGTGCGTGACTTTTCTCGTACGCAGCTCTCCTGCGTGCGTGACTTTTGGCTCTTGGAGTTTTGGTCTTATTTCTTTAAGCTTGGCTCTTCTTTAGCCCTGTATATTGATATTTTATTAGATATTTTACGCCTATTTTATACCCTTACGCCTTTTGTCATGAACTTGATTTTACTTAATATGTTTGGAATGACTATTGTACATGACATGATATGACAAGGAACTAGCATAACACGACAGTGACCCGTAGTGGTGCACTCATGACATGACCAACCTGACATGATAGTGGCCCGTCGTGGCGCACTCCTGACAAGTACCCTGACATGATTTATCTTGATAACTTAACTTGACCTGCCTTGACACCGTGGGTGGTTCTTTCTTGCTTGCTTGTTAAATCCACTTGTCCTGTCTTGCATCATGTTTAGGATGGGACTCCTGAATACCATGGTCAGGAGTACCTACTAAAATGGATTAAGGTTAATAACTAGAATAACTCAGTAGTCATGAAGAGATGACACAGCTACAGGCAATCCCGTTACCTGGACGCTCTTGGGATCTGTAGCCTGCCGTCGAGTAGGGCACATTTCCAGCACACCGTCGCGTGTTGCACCCTCTAAGTCACCTAAGGGTACATTTGTCTCCCGGACGATGTACCCACCTGAATTCAACCCCTAACTTTCGACCTGGGTAACCTGGATGGTTTGTAGGGCTTGTGGCTGTGGAACAATCTCACTGCATCTTATTAGTAATTAGGCCTGTGATAACCCTAGTTAGTTAAAGTAGTAAGCCGTAGTATCTGCTTGGCCGTGATTGATTGAATGAGGTATAACCAGTTTAGCCATGTCTTGATCCAGTACAAGATTGCTCCCTGTCTTGATTTATTGCATTATTATCTTGTCGATAAATGGTGGGAAACCAAGTTCTGTTCAGATGAAGGGTTACAACTCCGGTCCTTGTTTGGTTTACGGGTTGTAACCTGGCTATCGGAATGGTTCTATGGTTATCTCGTCGTATATCATCCTGACATGTTTTTCTAATTCTAGTTTTATATTAGATTTTCTTGTGCTGATTGCTGGCTTTTGTTCTTATTTCGTGGCCCCCTTGTGGCACTTGCTCTTTCTGGGGTTGACCCAGCTGGTTTTGTGTGGCCAGATTTCGGAGCAGCTCTCGAGGATCTACCAAGCTTCCAGCCCAATGGTGGCGACTAGAAGGAACCCGGGCTACGAGTGGGTTTTCTATTTTGTTTCGCTCACTCTATTGTAAAACTATTCTTTTGAGGCGTTTAGCCGACGAGCACCTGTTAGCTCGATGCACTTTACTTACTGTCTGCCTACGGACTGTAAACATGATTAACAAATCCTAGGGTTGATCATGTATGATTTAACTCTTGCTAGTCCTAACATTTTGTAATGACTAGCTTCATGATCAGCTGAATATGTGATATTTGGGACGCCTTATTATTGTATATTTAATGATCATACATCTTGCGACCTGACTTACTTGCTTGTGATTGAGACATTAGGCTTGTTCATGACCATAAGAGACTGTTGGCTTGTAGTAAACCCTCATATTTCTAGACAGCCGTGACCGTATATCAAGGTGGTTTCTATTTCAATATACGTAGCTGGCTATGTCTGCCCCCGCTCTCTAGTATTCTGGTTCTGGGGCGTGACATACCCCCCATATTGCATGATTGTGCGAGCTTATCCCTCTTACACACGGGGATAAGCCGTATCGCGTCGCTAGGACGCTATTGTATAACCCAAGTCGGTCATAGACGATTACACATTCAAATCACATTATTTTTAATCGTAGAATTACTGAAAAATATTGTTTCAACTGTTTAGCCTACACTTTTCCATTATTACTTGAAATATGAGATACATATTCGTACTTGCTCCCTCCTGACTGGAGACAACATTTTTAGGTGACATTGAGGATGCTGAGCTATTGTACAATAGCTACTATGACCCGGTTTTGTTCCCTGTGGTGTTGACGGAGTCCCCCTTGGAGGACACAAGACTTGAGGCCGACGAGCCGACCACTTAGCTAGTCGTTTCTATTTTTTTAGTTTTGTTGCTTTGGAGTTTTGTTAATTTTAAATTCAAAAGTTTATTTCAGTTCTTTCATTTCCAGTTGTACTTTTTAAATGTTGAATAAATTAAAATTTTCGTATATTGAGTTGTGACAAATGTATAGATGTTGTTGTGAATACCTGCATATAGAACAGCTTACTGCCGCCGTCTCACAACGGTGCAGGCTGGGCATGATCCAGTTCGACCCAATAATTTGGGATCGGATCGTGACACTAACCCTAACCCTAACCCTAACCCCTAACCCTAACCCAAACCCAAACCCAAACCCAAACCCAAACCCTAAAACCAAAACCAAAACCCAAACCCTAACCCTAACCCTAACCCCTAACCCTAACCCTAACCCAAACCCTAACCAAAACCATAACCCTAAAACCCTAACCCTAACCCTAACCCTAACCATAAACCCTAAACCTAAACCCTAACCCTAACCCTAACCCTAATCCTAACCCTAAACCTAACCCTAAATCTAAACCCTAAACCTAACCCTAAACCCTAACCCTAACCCTAAACCCTAACCCTAAACCCTAACCCTAACCCTAATCCTAAATCCTAACCCTAACCCTAACCCTAACCCTATAACAATAACCCTAGCCCCAACCCTAACCGTAACCCCAACCCCAAAAGCCTAACCCTAACCCTTACCCTAACCCTAAAACCCCAACCCTAACCCTATAACAATAACCCCAACCCCAACCCTAACCGTAACCCCAACCCCAACCCCAAATTTTTTATTAGGGTTTAAGGTTTGGGTTAGGATTTAGGGTTAGGGTTTAGGGTTTAGGGTTGGTGTTTTAGGGTTGGGGTTAGGGGTTAGGGTTGGGGTTGGGGTTAGAGTGTTAGGGTTAAGGTTTTAGGGTTAGGGTTAGGGTTAGGGTAACATGTGACCCAAGAAGGGATGGGATGACCGGGTAACATGTCTTTAGGATTAGTTACTCTTTTGATCACCTCCCTCCTCCTTTCGTCATTCCCCTCCCTTATCTTCTTAGCCCTCAATTCCAACGAACCATCACAACTAATCTAAAGACAAACTTCTGTTTTTATGTAGTATCGTTAAGATTAACTTTAAGGTTAAGTTGGTTTAAATTGGACATAAAGTAATGAAGAAACTTAGATGTTGTTTGTTTAATTGTCTGAATCTGAAGTCTAAAGTATGAATCTGAAAAAAATTGTTGTTTTATACGAATGAAAACCTATGAATATAAGAAGAAGGTTTTTTTTGCATGTTTTACATCTGAACATTGAATAAATATTATTTAGTTCATTATACCTTATATCTTATTAAGCAATTGTAAGAAAATTGACAAAATATTAGGACACATTAAAAAGAATTTTTGTTCAGATTCATATATTAGATTTAAGAGGTTGTTTTACTTATGAATATTTTAGAGTCAAAATTTAGATATTGTCTCTGAATTTTTTGACAATCAAACAACATGTAATCTCTAAGCGTGTTTGATTGCAAGGTGTAAACATGGACAATAAATTAATTTTATGAAATTATTTTACTAGAAAAAAATTCATGGAATTTTGAAAATTTTCATAGTGACGTTGTTTGATTGCAATTATTTCTTATGAAAATCAAATAAATTTTATGAAAAAAATTATTTTGGGTGCTTGATTGTCATTATTTTTCATGAAAAAATAGTTATTTTCTATGGAAAATGATAATTGTCCTATGGGTTGGACAATTTTTATTTTCCATTATTATGGAGGAAAATATGAAAAATAATAGTTATTGGAAAATAATTTCATGAAAAAATATAAGCTATCTAACACAACAAAATAGTGAAAATTTTGTGATAGAAAATATTATGGATGGATAATAATTCCATGAAAATTATAAGTATGGAATTTTCTCCTAAGAAATTCCTTGCAAAGAACAAATATCAGGGGGATTCTGAAAAATATTCGAGTAAGAAGGGAAATAATAAATGAAATGAAAAGCTGTCAACTCCATTACGTTCTATTCTTTTCCATTCATTCCATTCATTCCACCTACATTTCCGTCGAGCTGGGGTTTGTGCTTTTCCGTACATCCATTTCCTCCTATCTTCTCTCTCCTTTCTTTCAGCACGTGCGAGCTCAACTTCCCTTTTCTTTACATCTACTGTGTTTTCCTTTTTCCCCCTGCCTTTCACCGGATCTGATCCGATTTGATCTGATCTGGGAGAGCGAGCGAACATAGATAGATAAAGGAGATTGGTGTGACGATTTAGGGTTAGGGAGGGAAGAAGAAGAAGAGGAGATGGGGAATTGCTTGACCTTAGAAGAAGAGCAGCAGCGGCAACTCTCCCCAAATGCAAATCCAAAGCCAGAGCGAAAATCAAGAACAGGAGGTACGTAGTGCAGAGTAGAGTAGATTAGTTATATCAATATTACATCCAATGCAATGTCCACCACCACCCAAATTCATTTATTTTCTTTTCTTTTCTTTCCATTCTTTTGTTTGTTTGTTTGTTCGTTCGTTTGTTCGTTCGTTTGTTTGTTACTTCGTTTATCTAATTAATTGGCCACAAGAATACATTGACCGGGAAATTCACTACCCAACACACAATTACGACATTTCATTTCACTTGGAGATCCAATATACCGCGTAGGCTACAACAATTCAGCCGATAGTATCAGTAGCCCATCTAAGACCTATAGAGTCGATACAAGGGGCGGAGTTTGAACAGAAGAAGAAGACCTTACATTAGACTAAGACATTGATGAATTTGATCTTCTCAGTAGCAGATTTGAGATTTATTGATTCATTGTTGAACATCAAGTCATTTTGCGGAAGCCAAATCTCCCAAAGAGCAATATAACATAGAAGCATCCTGTCCTTTGAGGATATACACTATGGTACTTAGACGTATTTTGCTTGGTAGTGCAGATCTAAGAATGACCATAATCTCTGGCCCTAATGTGTTTAAAGCCTTGAGTATTTTATGGAATTATACACTTAAAGAGTCCATTTCGAACAACGAAATGTTTTCCAAAATGTGGAATCACAAAATCTGAACCAGGATAGTCAAACTAGACCACAACCATACCACAAGTCTGGGGTCATAAATTCATCCAAGATAGTCAAATTTAGGACCACAACAAAAGATAATCCAAGATAGTCTACCAACAAAAGATAAAACTTCTAAATCCACCCATCAGGGAAAAAAAAGGGAAAAAAACTGAATCCACAAGTTCAAAACGAATATCTTCCGTTAAGCTTATAGTTTATCCATCACTTCCGATCCTCGATTTATAATGTCAAAAACATCTTTAACTCTCGGGTGTTCAAAATCTCAATAGCTTGAAAGCGAGGAAGAGAATCCAAATCTGGAATTTCAATAACATCCCAGCAACAATGCTCTTGCTTCTCCTCATTTCCTAACATAATATCTCGCATCACCTCAAATTCATTACCCAAATAATTTATGCCAAATGCTATTTTTTTCTTTCTAGAATATCACTATTAGATCTGTTACTATTTCCAACAGTTGAAAGTCCTTTTTGCTTCTTTCGGATAGTTGTTTATGAAGGAGGTTGTGTATTCAACCCATTAGAAGGCATATGTGATTGTGTCGGTTCGGTCGAAGGTTGTTGTCGTGGTGGTTCAATGTTATCATTTATCATTCTGAACATAGTAGCCTCCTCCCTCATCAAATATCAAGTTCTCAAGGCCAAATTGTTGAGCTTCAATGTTATTAAAAGTTGGTGCATCATTTCCCTCAGGCAACATTCCAATTGCAAACCCCCCTGTGGCCTTTGTATTTTAAACAACAATTTGATGGTCATCATACTCCTCAAATGTGTCATTTCGAAGGCATCTCATTGTCGGCTAGAATTAGCAAATAATAAAATTCAATCGGTTAATAAATATAAAAATGCATTACGTGTATGCTAATAGAGTAAAAGGAGAAAAAGAAATAAAAGATATTATCTTAAAACAATCGTCCTAAACTTCTTCACTTGTAGTGAATTTTTTGGTGATTAGGTTCCACCCAAAACCAGAGCTATGACCTGTAAGTTCCACCATATTAGAATATCTTCTCTCAGCCATCTTACTCGACTTCGATATTGATCATATGTTTTTTTCACACCCAAGCTTTGACTTCAAATTCGGAAGAATCTGTATAACCGTTTGTTTTCACACCCAAGCTTTCACTCGATTAGCAGCATCGACCATTACATCTATCAGAACTTTTATTTCTGCATTTGTCTAAGATGTGTAGTATCCCTTTATTTGCTTGTTGCCTATTCACCCATTACCCTCATCCCCCATCTCTATTTCACTAACCGGTTTTAATTTTAATTTCTTTTAAGAGGCAAACAACATCAATACAAAATAACTAGTGTTAGAGGACATTTTTTGTTCATGTTAGTTGAGTTGGTCATAAACAAACAAACACATGTATAATTGACATTTTAAACTGAAGTAATAGTTACCCAGTAGGAGGGAAAAAATGTGAAAAAAAAATCTCTAGAAGATAAAGTAATAATCAGTTAACTTTTGCTTAACCCGAAAACTATTGAAGACTTTTTCCCCTCAAGAAAACACTAATGAAAGGCTTTTATTTTATGGGGAACCCAAGAAAAACAATCTAATGTGAAAAAGTACTAATCATCTGTTCATATTTATGAGAAATAGTACTGTGCATTGCTTCAAGTTTCAGATAGTATTTCATCAAACAAAACAAAAAGACGAATCAAACAAAGGAAAATATGCAATTGGTGACCTTAATAAAAGAGAGCCCATTTTGATGTTCTCAATCAAAACACGCAGGGATTTTGTTTAACCAATAGCAGACATTGAACGAGGTTTTGAGAGGATAAAAAAAAAGAAGAATCAAACAAAGGAGAATATGAGAAGGTTTGATAATGGAGTTAACTTATAGGAGGCATTAGGGTTTTGAGAATCAAGCAAAAAAATTCCACTTTGGAGGAGATTGTCAAGGGTGTTTCTCTTACATAGCAAGACAATAAAATTTTTTCAAAATCCTTAAACATGATTTGGGGAGCAATCCTGCTAAATCCAGCGTAAATTGACTAATGACGGATTTTATGAAAGTTCGTTTAAATCATAATTGACTAATGCTGGAACTGGAGAAGTCTTTTAAAATCCGTTTTGACTAACAACGGATTTCAATGGACTTTTGAAGTCCTTTGGATTCCTAATTGAGTACCACCCCCTAAGAATATGTTTCATAAGTGGAGATACCTTTTTGCTATCCACCATTTATAAGTCCCATTCATCCAAATTCCAGGCATATTAGATCATAAAAAACACTTCCAGAGGCACTTGTTATTTTATAGGAAAACGTGACCATTATCAGCAGACGGGACTACTTTTTTTAACGAACTGCGAATACCCAAATCACCGAACTTCCTGTCCAAACAGTTACTACAAAAAGGTACAACAAAGTCCCATTGCTATTTTTGTACGTATATTCACCGTCAAAACCATTATTACATCATTTTTCAAGGAAATTGGGAAGAACCAATGATGATAGGCTATGTTGGAAGGGAGGAGAGGCATGTAGTATATGAGTCTTCATACAGGGTTTATGAACAAAGAGTGAGACATGGAGCCTGAGAATTAGGAGAAACGACTAGACTTTTTTATAGGTATTTCCCATTATGTCGCACCCAACTTATTAGTGTTATTTATTTCCATGTAGATTTTTTTTCCCACTAGTCAGAGTATTTGTATTTGTCAAACATATTCTTCTACTTGTAGATACAGATGTAAACTAATAAGCGGAGGAACTCCTATTTTCTAAGTATACTATAACGATCTTTAACCTCGAGTACAATTTATAGATTCGACATGTCCTGTGTGCCTGAGAGGGAGCAATTGACGTTAGGCTTGAAGAGCAAGCAATATAACTCTTTACCAGTATTAAAAAGAGAAGAAAGAAAACCGTTGGTTCCAAGGGATCTTGCTTGCTAAGGCAACCGGCTTCCCAACAGAGGAAACAAAATTGACGATCATGAGCCCATTCATGCAGTAACGGAGCTAAATTATGACTTGAGAGGGTGCCAAGCCCATTGAATTAAAAAGCGTGCCTAGGCACGCGCCTAGACACAAGGCGCAGGGATAGCGCCTAGGAACAAGCTAGGCGCACCACCTTAAAAAGCGCGCGTCTAGTGTAGAAAGGCGCAGGCTCCAGGTGCTCAACAAGGCGTACCTAGACGTAAAGTTACTTATATATATATATATATATATATATATATATATATATATATATATATATATATATATTCCAACCTTCTATATACATGTTATATAGTTTATGGGCTTTATTGGAAAGTATAGAAATTATTGTCATTAATATTATTGTGGGTTTTAGATTGTTTTCTAAATTAGAATCTACTTCTATATTTAAAGGCTTATATATATGTGGTTTGTATATTATATGTATATAGTTTGGGTTATTTATATCTAATGGACTTATATATATATATATATATATATATATATATATATATATATATATATATAAAGAATAATTTTGTGCCTATAATTAGTGATATTTTCAAGGAATTGGACTTCTATGTAGCTAAGTTTTTAAATGTAGATATTTTTTACATATAAAAAAAAAAGTGCGCATAGCTTTCAAAAGGCGCGCCTTGAGCCTTGCGCTTAGCGCCTCAGGCTCCAGGAACCTTTGCGCCTTGGTGCGCCTTTCGCCTTTTAAAACTATGGCCAAGCCCCCCACCCCCCGCCCCCAACCCCACCCCTAACTTTTACGAGAATATGTGCTTATGTTCTTGGGCCCCCTCAGTGCCCTCACCAGTTAATCCTGGTTTCATCCCTGCATGCATGTGTGATAGATAATAAGTGTTTCTTTATGATAGAGGAGATTGGTCAGTACAGGTGGTTTCATGAAGCAAATATGTTTTATATTTTGAACCATATCAATAGTAACTAGATGACCAATGCACCAGGCAAAGAAGTGTTATTTTCTTTGCCAAAGTAGTAATAATCTACCTCAAATGTGAAATCTTTGATTTTGGATTTTCAGAGTAGCAAGATGACTATAGTATGGGCATTTCATTATTTCAGTTTTAAATTCTTTTTCAAATTAGAAGCATAGAGAGGGTACTGAGTGTATGATCAGGATTCATTATGTTCACGAAATTAAATGTGATATTTAATAGATGGAGTGTCACCCAAGTTTCCCCCTGAAATTTCTACGTATATTTTGATCAGTTGAATTGCACAGGTGCTAGATCTCCTTTGCCTAACACGCTAAAGAATGCTTCTGCCAAGACAAATGGTGTCATAAGTGTTCTTGCAGCTCCCAAGGATGTGGAAGACTTGCGACAGATAGGTGACTATGGAAATGTCACAACTTTTACATACGGTGAACTGAGAGCAGCCACCAAGAGTTTCCGTCCAGATCAAATTCTTGGTGATGGTGGATTTGGGATTGTTTATAAAGGGATTATAGATGAATTTGTGAGGCCAGGTTTCAACCCCACCCAAGTTGCTGTCAAAGAGCTTAACCGAGAGGGCTTCCAAGGGGACAAGGAATGGCTAGTAAGTTATATTAATAATCGTCATTAAAAAATTTACCCGTGAAATTTCTTTTGTCACAAGCTTTGGATTGTAACTAGTAGGTTTATACCTTTTGTCGTGTCCAATGGAATTTTAGCACAACATTTGCCTACTAACCTATCATTTATGATGTAAACTTCAGTCTTTCTTCATTGGTGATGATATGGAATTATATGAATGCAAAATTATCGTTTGGCTTTTTATCTTAGGTGCATTAATTTTGGCAAAAGTAGTATTTTCTGCAAGGTCAATATTGTTGAGTTGCCCCAAAGACAGCTTAAACTTACTTTTAGGACAAGACATATTGACCAAACCTTTCAAAAATAATAAGGCACACTGCATGTAGAAAATTTTGGTTATATAACAGTAGAGCCCGTAATTTGCTGGTACTAGTAGAGATTATAGTAGATAATACATCATGTTAATCAATAATGGATGCCATGTACTTAATATCTAGTCAATTATCTGCACATTCTCATAGTACTACTGATGACAAATGTTGCTTCATGATTTCCAGGCCCATTTTGTGGTACTTTTCTGAAGGTTAACAACTAATGATCAGATTTTGGTTTGTTGCAGACAGAAGTCAACTACCTTGGGCAGTTTAGCCATCCAAACCTTGTCAAACTTATTGGCTACTGTTGTGAGGGTGTGCACAGGCTGCTAGTCTACGAGTACATGGCATGTGGAAGCTTAGAGAAGCATCTTTTCCGACGTATGTGTTATTAAATATTCAGATAATCTTATGCCAACCTTGTTGCTGATGCTACATTTTAATATGATCAAAGCTCCAATCCCATACTGCAACAACAAAGCCTTCATCCCAACTTTCTTGATCTTGAATCTTTTTATTCCATTCAGCTCTGTTAAGGGCCATGTCTGTTGTAACATTATTACAGCTAAAATCTGAGTTCATTTAGGCCTGCCCTACTTATTGCAGCTCCTTTGACTCATATCTTATCCTTATCCTAACTAGTGCACGTGTACAACCACCTGAGACGATTTTCTCTCATCTTATCCATAATTGGTGTCACCTCCAACTTTCCACGAGTTCACTCATTTCATTATTCTATTTTTTCAATGTATTAACACTCATCCATGATCCATGAAAGAAAAAAATTGCCTATACTAAGGTATTGATTACTTGCTTGATTTATCATCGCCAAAATCAGGAAGTTAGGAAGTGAATGGTTTAGAAACATTGTATAACAGAAGCCAGTTCAAATAAGATCAAAGCATAATTGGTCATTACCATGATCAGGTTAGCAAGCTATAGGAAACTCAAGCTGCAACAGAAGTGAGTCATTTGCTTAAATGCAAAGTTTGAACATCAAGAATTACTGTTACTGAATATTCATTTCTATAGTGGGTTTTGTGTCCGCCTGAGGGAGAGAGAGAGGGAGAGGAGTTGTTAGAGTGTCGAGGCAGGGAGGATGGGAAGTCAAAAGAGGGAGACCAAGAGACGGAGCCTTCAGGAAATTTTAAAAAAATGCTGTTTACCTTATTTTCTAAATAATGATGCGTCATATGTTAATTTGCAAGTTATATTTTATATATACAACAGTCTGGCACTAGATACTAATTAATTTACAACCCTGTAAGGTATTCAGCCTTGTAGTGTTTGGATGCTACATTACCTTCTTTCACTTTGTTAACAGGGGTATGTCTTACAATGCCATGGTCTACTAGGATGAAAATTGCCTTGGGAGCTGCAAAAGGGCTTGCATTTCTTCATGGAGCTGAAAGACCTATCATCTACCGTGACTTTAAGACATCAAATATATTGCTTGACGCGGTTTGCATTTCATCCTAATCGTATTGTTTAATTTTCTTTACCTCTTATTTTTCCTTTGATGAACTGGACTTACCAATAGGAACTTCTTGGTTCTTGCCTGGTGACTTAGGCTTATTTGTCTTCGACTAGCATGGCAATTGAGAATGTTCGACTGGTGGTGGCAATTGTCACAAGTTCTTGTAGTTAAAAAATGCTTCATCGTTTCATTAAAAATAAAATTGATTGACAAAAGCAAAATTTATGGTACGTGAAAGAGAAAATTCATTATAATTGACACCTTCTCCCATCGTAATGGGGTCAACTATGGAGCATAAAAAAACTTCATACATGTTTGATGAAGTTTTATGACCGAATATTGACCTGACGTCAATCCTCTATGTTGGTGCCAAATTTTTAGCTAGGGTCATGCCGTAAAACCTAGGTGTCCAGTTGATAAGTAGGTAGACCTACCGTTTGGATTGTAACTTAAGCTCATGCAACCAAGGAGCATCCTCCAAGTTCTCTTATACTATAAAGAGACAGGACTCAGAGTGAGATGATATAATTTGTTATAGGAAATTAGATTCATCTCTATGACATATTGCTCCAATGAGTGAAAGAATGACAATCCCAGTAAAAGAGGGTTGCCTACTAATCTAAAACTAGGTGAAATCTGATTCCTTCGTCTTGCCATGCCACTAGATCCATAATGACTGACGAGTCAGAACATGCATAATCTCGCGTCGGGCCGAAAATCGCAAGAATGGTGAAAGGGAAAGAAAGTTCATGCTAGGAAAGTCTAATGTCAGGGAAAGTCAAGTGAACAACGCCAAGGGTCAAGTTGCCTAAAAGCGCTCACTAGTCTTCAACGAGTTACGATGTCCATATGGGTTGTGGTTGGGTTGCTGAGACATTCCCGTCATCGAACATAAGGAGAGGTTGTTACTCCTTTGCAGTAGCGAAGAACTAACTTTGCTTCGTAGAAATGAACGAATTGAGGGCTGTTGCTATGAAAGAATCCATGTAACAAGCATAGGTTATTCCATAAAATAAAGGTGCTTGTTCGGAGTAGGATGTGCCAAAGGACGTAACGATCTCATAAATTGTCTTTCTTGATTTCAATCTTTGTTGAAAGAAATTTGCACCAGAGGTACAAAGTCTTGAGTCTAAAAGTCTAAAAGGTAGCCTTGGGTTAGAGAGAGGACTGGTTCTCCTACTACAACGAGGGGATACGATAGCTACAAGTTAGAATTCAATGAAAAATCAAGGACAATGATTTTCTATAGGGATATGTGCATAAGAGCGAGACCCAACTCGGTATCTAATTTGGGTTCCTTTGAAGCCGTATCTTGCTTGGCATCTGGCCATCTGCTTCCAACGCCTACACTTGAGAAGACAAGAAATCACATCCTCAGCATCAAGTTATACAACAAAATGCACCTAGAAGAGCTCTACCTTAAAATGAGTTAGATTTTCTTCTTTTTTCCTTCTTGCTAGCGCAGAAAAGATAAGATCAAATTGGTACGAATGTTGTAACATGGGAAAAGCACTTGTCGTATTTCCCACGTATATGGGCTATCAACTTCTCTCTTTTTTATCATGCATTTTCTTAGCTAAAAGAGAACCATTAGTGTCTCGAAGTGAGGGGCCTAGAACAGTTGAAGATCATAGCAGTTGACATAAGGCACTTAACATTGATTACCCCTGTTCAAGAAGATTAGACTATCATCGATAAAATAAGTGGGAAATACGTAGGATCAATTTATGTGTTATTTATTTATTTTTACTTTTTTTATGCTAATGTTGGTGACTGAAGTCTTTATTTTATCCACTAAGGAAATAATTTCTAGGTGGAAATTCCCTTGTCCTCTTATCTCCTTTCAGTCTCCTTCTGGAGAGTTGCGAGACTCAAAATCTCGTACTAAAGAGTGTGGACTGAACTTCCACTAGTCCCTGAGGTGGATAAGTCTGATGATTCAGTAGCAGCACAAAATTAAGTTTCTTGTCTGGTAGATTTGCCTTGGGGCTATCGGAAATTTGGAAACATCGTAACCACATTATTCGAGTGTGATGTAACTATACATCATCCTTGCATTTATGCACGAAGACATAGCCATTGCCATAGGCTTTGGCTTATATAGATTAAAATTTAGTATGGAATTGTGGCACTCCACTCGCCGCCAAAGTGGAGAAGGATAGAGACCTCTCTCTATTGCATCACCTAATAAAGAGAGCTCGGGTCTAGAGCAACCAAAGGGCTAGCCACTTTACAAAGAAAATAGACCGGAACTAAACCAATCAAAGAAGTCCTAGAGATTCACTAATGGACAGACCATACCGCATAAGACTAATGGAATGGAAGACAAAGAAGGAATTTATGGGTAGGAGAAGACGTCAGTCGCATAATTTTATGTGAATCTTACCCCAAAAAAGATTAGGTTATTTCGAGAAATACATTCAATCAACCCCAATACTCTTACCAATTAACATCCTAGAAGATTTCAGAAAAGCCTCAAAGAATAAGAGGGTGTCATCAACATAGTGCAAATTAGCCAAGGGGAAGGCCCAGGACTTGCTAATGTACTCCCCAGGCGGGATAACACATTAGCTACAACACTACACATGCTTATATGTACAATACAACGCCTAGTATCCATCGACGCAAGTTTTGTTCTTTACCGTGAACCTGTTCTTCCTTATTCTTTTCTCTAGTCATTACGACTATCAAAGAAAGAGAGACGGTTTTGGGGGCCAAATACCTCTGATCTCTACCGTGGGTGGCAATGAAGAATGAAAAAAAAAGCTTAGTCTTTCTTTTCGCTTCAATATATATATATATATTTTTTTTTTCGCTTCAATATATATATATATATATATATATATATATATATATATAATTTTTTTTTTGCGTCACCAGGCGTGGGTCGATCTTGAAACCGCCCGCCACCCAGCCGTCCCTCAGCCTTATACCTCTCCTCATTGTTGTATATATATATATATATATATATATATATATATATATATATATATATATATATATACTTTTTTTTATATATGTATATATAATAAAAATAACAACAAAGACACTTTACTCAATTTCCCACGTTATTGGTTTGCAAACGGAGTTCATGGATGAAATCGCCGTTGTAAACACAAAAATATGTTGATTAGAGATGATAGCAAAACGACTCAAATTGGTCAAAGTCAAACCGGTCAAAAAGCATTAAAAGGACAAAGAAGTCATAAAAAATCATTTTCAACCGGTGTATATGTCTATCTAAGAAGTGTCATGGTAGGTCAATAATTTTAAGAATATTATTAATAGATGATATGAATAGTATGTAATTTACAAAATCGATTTAGACATGGTAGAATTTTTTCAAAATGTATCAGAGGCACGACGATTTCTAGTTATATAATAAAAGAGTTGGCAAGACAAAAACAGACGCATAACGACAATTCAACAACTTAATCCTCTATCCTCTACTACTACAATTTCATGTCACATTGTTGCATTATGGTAGACAATAAGTGATGATAGAAAATTCCATGACAGTAATGGTTTAAACATATTTGCTTACATGTTCCAAACGAAGTAAAGCAAGATGCAAGAACAGTGAAGAAGTAGGTTGACTTGTGAAGGTGATACAATTACAATCACTGTAGGATGTAGTAGTTTGCAACCCCTCTCAACTATGGGGGTCAAAGTAAACCCCCATTGCGATATATTCTTTTTCAACCGGTGTATATGTCATCTAAGAAGTGTCATGGTAGGTCAATAATTTTAAGAATATTATTAATAGATGACATAAATGGTAAGTAATTTACAAAATCAATTTAGACATGGTAGAGTTTTCGAAAAGTAACAATACTACATTGCTCACCATTTCAGATCCACTTCCATGAATTCTTCAGAGAAGGCTTCTATTACTTCCCAAAACATCTATAAAATGACTATAATGTTCTATTGTTTATAAAAGCAAGTATACACATCGAGCATGGCTAGATAGATAATATAGATGACATGATAAGTAGATGGCTCATATAGTGCATTACATTTCATGTTTTTCTTCAGTGGAAAAAAGAGAGAATAAGATTAAAATCATTTGCATGATGTTATGTTAAAGATTACTTGAAATTTTATCTAAATCTGGTTTCCAGAGGAAGACTAAGGAGCTTCATTTATGTTAAATGTAATATCGGTTGTTGCCAAAGGTTGGGCGACTTCAGTAGGGGAAGGGGAGGTCCTGGTTTTGAAAACCACAGGGGACATTAATGAAACTGGTTCATATTTGTTCTAAAAAACATAGGTTGTACTTTCAAGGGATTTCAAATAGAGGGATACAGGAGAGTAAATATACTGTACTGTCAAGGAATATTAAACTTGGAGATACACGACAGTTCACAAAATTGCAGTGAAGTAGACCATTGCAGTTTAAACTACTATCACGATCAATTAAACGAATGGGTCTGTATTATAAATGCAGGATTACAATGCAAAGCTTTCAGATTTTGGCCTTGCAAAAGAGGGACCCATGGGAGACCAGACACATGTTTCCACTCGGGTCATGGGTACTTATGGATATGCAGCGCCCGAGTATGTAATGACCGGTGAGTCTTCTAAAGCATCCACATACATATATATATATATATATATATATATATATATATATATATATATATATATAATTTTTTTTGGGTTATCATATAGCTTATCCATAAAATTTCTCTGGGTGCTTTAATAACTTTGTTATATTCTGGCATATAAATTATGTTCATATTTCTCATATTTGTTAAGGTTGCTTAACTTACGAGGAAAGTGACCTGGGTTGTATCACACTTGTAAGTTTCCTTTCTTTACAAGGAAAGATAGTCTACTACCTGGAGGAGCGCTTATTTCACGTCATCCTTTCTATCTGAAGGCATGGTGGCCAAGGTTGTAAAAGGCGCTAGGTGTTAGTCGGGTGGGCACCAGGCGCCTAGCACCTAGCCCGCCTAGGCGGCTGCAGTTAAAAAAAAAATTTAAACCCAGAAAAAAAAACTGAAAATTGCACCTAACCCGCCTAGGCGGCTGTGAGTTGCTTTCGAGTTGCTTTTTGACAGTCGATCCACTATAACAAAGTGGTATCAGTGCTCCGAGAAGATGGAGATGATGAAAAGCTTGCTTTTGTTTCAATATATCCTCATCTCACCAAAGATAACTTCAACAATTATCCGGATGAAGACGATTCACGATTTGCATGAAACTTGGGAGAATGCCAACAAAGGCATCACGAAGTCAGTAGACGAAGACTCCCTAAATCAAGTGCAATATGGCACTTTGGAGAAGGAATCTTTCAATGCTTGGATGACGTCATGTTCGAGAAGGTGGCTTAAAGCATCTACTTCGAAGGAGGCATGAGAACAGTGTTCTAAAAATCGGCCTAGGCGCTAGGCCCCGGCCCACCGCACCGAAAACCCCCTAGGTGGTGGGCTAGGCGGCTAGGCGGGCCTAGGCGGACCCTAGACGCTCCTAGGCGGGCCTAGGCGGGTCCTAGGCGCCGTTTTTTTGATTTTTTTTTAAATTTTGTTTATTCTTAGTTGTATTTTGGATATTTGTTTGGGTTTTAAGATAGTATTTGGATTTTAGAACATTGAAATTTCAAATTTCAAAATTTCTAAATTTTTAAAAAAAAAAAAAAAATCTAGGCGGCGCCTAGACGGGCTAGGCGCTAGGCGGACCTCCGCCGCACCGAGTTCGCCTAGCGATTTTAGAACACTGCATGAGATCCAAGATGTCAAGAAGGTGAAGTTGTCTTCAAACTCTAAGAGGAGAATTTGAAGCACCTAAATGAAAGAGACGAAATCTACTTCAAATTATGTTACCAGATTCTTGGCTATTTCTAATTTAAATCTAATTTAAATGAAAAGAAATGGTGAAGAGATGAAAGATATTCGTATAATCGAGAAGATCCTTCGTGCCTTGCATCCAAAGTTTGAGCACGGCGTTGTCGCCCTAGAAGAGAAAAAAAACTTGGAGGAGGCTATGACTATTTGATAAATTGAGTGGATTGCTACGAGCTTGCGAAGAAAGGATGAACATAAACAAGCAAGAAAAAGACGAGCAAGTCCCTTAAACAAGGCTCTTTATACGAGGTACATGAGAAGCACGCGGAAGAGGTCGAGGATGTGGGTGCAGACAAGAAAGAAGAGGAAGAGGTAGATATATTCCACCTAATGAAGAAAAGAGCCAAAGTTCATATGATATCGTGGAAGAGGAAGATGACACCATCCAAGAACATATGAGAAGACGTACACCAAGTCTAACGTTGAATGTTACGGTTTTCACAAGTATGGTCACTTCTCTTAACAGTGCTACAGTGTTGAAGAAAAGACGAACCTTGTTAGAACAAGGATGAACTAGAGGAGCCTACACTATTGCTAGCACTAAAACAAAATGAAGAAGTAAAGAGCTCGTGGTATCTAGATCATGCCACAAGCAACCATATGACGGGTGACGTTATAAAGTTCATGACGTTTTATGAAAAGGTATCCAACCATATCACTGTTGGCGATTCCTCCAAGATAAAATTGAAGGAAAAGTTGACATTTTGATCCGTTTGAGGAATGGTGGTCATTGAATAATTTTCAATGTTCCTAAACTTAGGAGTGATATTTCGAGCATGATAACATTATTTGGCTAAGAGATCAAAGTGCTAACTTGATTGCTAAGGTTCTCATTTCAAGAAATATAATGTTCAAGCTGGATCTCCAAGGTGATGTTAACATGTGCTTGAAGACATGTTAAAGACTCGACATGGCGATCACAAATGAGGTTCAGTCATCTCAAAGTTGGGTGGACTCGCGACACTTGGTGAGAGGAAGATGGTGAAAAGAATACCGCTCATAGATCATTCCAAACAACTATGTGGAGCTTGGCTTCTGTGCATGCATGCAAGAAAGCTTTTTCCAAGTAAAGCTATTTCAAGAGCAATGGAACCCCACTTCAACTTGTTAGTGATATTTGCTGGTTAATCAAGCCCTCGTCAGTTGGAAGCAATTATTTTATTTGCTTTTTATTGATGATTTTAGTCGAAAAACTTCGTCTATTTTTGAAGTAAAATTCGAAGCCTTCGAGTCGTTTAAGAAGTTCAAGTCACTTGTTTTAAATGAGAGTGCTACAAGATCAAAGCTTTCAGAAGCGGTCGAGGAGGAGAGTTTACATCATGCATTCAACGTACTTTGTGAATCATACAAAATTCGTCGTCCTCTAAAAATTTCAAGATCAATGTAGCATAACGTTGTCGTCGAGAGGAAGAACATAGACAATTTTAAACATGACATAGAGCATATTGAGGAGCAAAATCATACCAAAAGAATTTTGCACTGAAGTTGTATCTTGAGCAGTTTATTTGTCCAATCGCTAGCATTCTAAAATTGTTAAAAGGTGTTACACCTATGAGAAGCATGTCACGCTCCGATCCCGTAGAGTCCTTTCGTCCTCGCTTCGGACTCTAGGGAGCCATTCGTCCTCGCTTGGACGTAATGCCGTGCAAGCCTAAGTTGCGCTTGCACAAAGCCAAGACCTGTACAATGACAAAATAGACAAGATAGCCAATAACGCAGCGGAACATAATTGCAGAAATTGAAGCAGCAGCGAACACATTGCAGAATATGAATTAAACACAATGATAGCAGAAACAATTATTTTTATTGATATCTTTGAACAGATTACAAAGCTCTTATTTTCTCTCTGATACGTCATATTTGACTTACATTCTCTCAAAAGCTTTACAAAAGTACAATGATCCCGTTCCATACATTGCATCCCTTTATTTACAGAACCAGCTCTTTGAAACAGATGACCATCTCTTTGCATCTCTTCTGATTTCTGGCTCCTGAGGATGAGGCTCAGGCTATCACTTCGGACTATCTATCTCGATTGTATCTTGCACCTGTATGCAAACTGGTGGTGGGTCAATACATTAACGTACTGGTGATGTGAACAAAGGCTACACCGTCTAAAACAATCACTAAGTAATTTAGTGAGAAAACATTTCTTGTGACATTGATCTTGTTATTTTTACTTATGTTCATTTCATGCAGCACAGAGTTATATTACTTCTTTTTTAAAACACTTTTGAAAAGCAGCATATCATTTCCTTATTTTAAGCCAACTATCGAGTTAATTCCATGTGCGATATTACTCAGTTCAATTCAGACATGTGCAATGTGTTTCATGAGTCATATTCATTTCTTTCGGAACATACTTGCAACAATTCATTCTTTAGGGACAAGAGCAACATTTTCATATGGGACAAATATTCACAAGTGCATTTTATGATAAAAATGTAAATCATTTATGGACATCACTTATTCAATGATTCTTATCCATAGCCGACGGTCCATCCCTGCACAAGACAAGGATTTAGAATAAACATAATATACGTATCCAACAATGTTTCCTGTTCATCTCTACAATGTTAGGCTAGCAACAATCTTTCTATATGCATGCCATCGATTAGCAGCTGTAACTCAAGGCTCAGCTCTGCACTAACACATATGTATAACAGCAGCTGTGACTCATGGGTTCAGCTCTGCACTGATAACACAAATGCTAGCAGCTGCGGCTCAGGGTTTAGCTCTTCACTAATCGACATCCTATCTACATGATGGTCCATGGGTCTATTCCTATGATTAGCTGCTGTGACTCTTGGGTTCAGCTCGTCGCTAGTGGACACAGATACAACACCCCCTGATCGCGAGGTCTTGCATTTACCTCATGGGTGCTATTACAATCTCTCCCAGGCCAATCAATTCCCATCGTCCAGGAACCGTCGAGAGACTATTACCTTGTGCACAAGTTGTCCGAGACCAATGCATGAATGCAATATCTATCAGATAAAACCATTCAATTTACAGTCTATCAGTATGCAACATTTCCAACTGTTCATTTCACAATACAGAGCCCGTAGCTCCTCTCTTCTTTTCAGATTACGAAACAAGTAGCTCCTTTCATTTCATTAACAATAGAGTCATACTCTTTTTTTTCTCTTTTTCGATCATTCATTCAGCAGCACAACTTCCTTTCATTCATTCATTCGTTTCAGCATATGATTAAGGACATGTATCATCATTCTTATTTACTCAAGCATGGCAACAGTTCTATATCATTAAGCAGGCATTTTATTTATCGATAGCTTACATTTCAGGGACATGTAAATATTCTTTCATCGATTAAGCATGACAAAGTTCTTTCTCTTCTAGCGACATTCTACTTTAGCATGCAAACTTTTTTTTATCTTGCTTACAAAACAAATGGGTTCGATTATTTAGCAACATGCAATTTTTCATATCAAAGCATACAGGGTCATCGTGCTAGCATTCTCAACGTTTACGGTCTTGTTCTTAACAGTAAGCATTCATTCAAAATCACAGATTTTTTATTAGGCGTGAGATGAATCAGAAAGCATAGTCCTTATCAGTATTCTAAATATCGGCCTAGGCGGCCGCCTGCCGCACCGAAAAAACCCTAAATCGGCCTCCTAGGCGTCTGTTCGGACCTGTTCGGCCAAGTCGGCCCCTGTTAGGCCAAGGTGAAAAATTCAAAATTTTGAATTTTGAAATTTGAAATTTCAGATCTGAAAATTTTAAAAAATTTCATATTTTAAAAAAATAAAAAATCATTAAATTCAATAAAAATTCAAATTTCAAAAAATTTCAAAAAAAATTTCAAAAAAAATTTCAAAAAATTTCAAAAGTCAAAACCCAAAACTAAAAATAAAAATAAAAAATTATGTGCGGCCGCCTAGGCGCACCGAATCCTACCGAAATTTATAACACTGGTCCTTGTCTACTCATCCAAATCAATCGTCTTCTGTTGCAGAGCCAGTAATCCGATCTTTCTGTTTATCTAGTGCCTTCGCGGAATGGGACACTACATAAGCATGTAGTAGAATGAAGTCCAGCATCTCTTATTTGTATTTGGGAGTGTTGCATATGCTCAAGTACCCAATCAAGGAAGATCCAAGCTTGATGATCGTAGCGAGAAGTTTGTCTTCATTGGCTAAGATACCTCTTCAGAAGGCTACAAATTCAACAATTCGAGGAGGGGGAAGATGATTGTTAGAACATCATTAGTAGTTGGGACTCTCAAATGCAATTCGGGGCCCAAAATTTCAGAAAAAAAGATAAATGTAGAATATGTTGGATTTGTATGAGAATAGTAGGAAATGATAAAGTGAGCTCCGGTCCCAAAATTGTGTGGTCAAAAATTGATGTAGGAAAAAAATAATATAAAGTCTAGAATCTAGAAAGTTGGCCTCCAAATTGGGACTTACTTCTACAAAACGAGTTTCTACAATCTAGAATCTAGAAATTGGGAGGCCCAACCCTTAGCACCTATGGGTGGGTTGGAACCGGAATTGTAGAAATTGGGACTAGGGATGAGATTTACTATTCTACAAAATGAGCTCTTACATTCTAAATCTAGAATGTAGAAAATGGGATGAGCCTTACTAATGATGCTCTTAGTCAACATGTCAAATTTGATGAAGATGCGACATGAGATTGGGATACTCAAGAAAAGAAGTTTATGACTTAATTTCATACCTCGACGAAGAAGACCAAGAAGAAGGGCGAGCTCCCGACAATTTAGCTTCATCTCTAACTGCAGAAAAATCTCTTTTTGGAGGAAGTTCAAGTGAATGAGCACAAAGAATGAGAAGCCTCCAAAAACTTTATGATGTAAACGAGCTGGTAGATGATGTCACACTTTGTTTTGTCTTGCAAACCATGAAAGCTTAAATTTTGAAGACGCAACAAAAAGATGAAATGTGGAGGCAAGCTATACATGAAGAAGTTGAAGCCATAAAGAAAAATAATACTTTAGAGCTAACTACTCTTCTAGGACACAAAATAATTAGAGTAAAATTGGTGTTTAAAGCTAAAAAGAACACAAAATGCGCCGTCGAGAGGTACAAGGCAAGGCTCGCCACAAAAGTCTATTGTCAAAGGCATGGAATTGACTAAGATGAAGTATTTGCTTCAGTTGCACACATGGAAACAATTAGATTGCTAATTTATCTTCTAGCTCAGAACAATTGGAAGATCTGTCAATTGGACGTAAAGTCCATTTTCAAGATCTATCAATTGGACGTAAAGCCCATTTTTCTCAAGGCTTCCTCGAAGAAGTTTATATTGAACAACTCATGGGTATGTTCTTAAAGGGCATCAAGACAAGGTCCTAAGACTAAAGAAGGCATTTTATGGCTTGCAGCAAGTCCCAAGGACGTGGAATAGTTGGATCGATAGCTATTTCTAGAAGAATGGATTCATTCGATGCTCGCAAGAGTATGCACTTTATGCCAAGGTTCATGAAAAGGAGACGTCTTATTTGCATGAAAATGAACATGTCTTATTTGCTTGTCTTTATGCGGATGATCACATCTTCACATGAACCAATCCAAGCATGTTTGAAGAATTCAAGTTGTCTCTGGCTTGGGAATTTGAAATGACGGACATACGTCTCCTATGACTTTACTACTAAAACATCAAGGTCAAGCAAATGGCGAATGCCATTTTCATCTTACAAGAAAGCTACACAGAGGAGATCTTGAAGAAGTTCAAGATGCTTGTTTGCAAGCTTGTCATTACTCCAATTGAATGCGGGGAAATACAGAATGAAGTGGTCAAAGCAAGATAATGCGGGGAAATACAGAATGAAGTAGTCAAAGCAAGATAATGAAGAGAAGGTGGATGGATCCTACCATTTTCAAGAGCCTTGTTGGAAGTCTGCAGTACGACTTGCACGAGACCGGATAATTTGTTTGTGGTTGGACTCGTGAGCCGCTACTTGGAAGCTCCCTCATCTATACACATGAAGACGGCCAAAATGATACTTCGTTATTTGAAAGGTACAATTGATTTTGGCCTATTTTATCATCCATCTAAGAATTATAAGTTGTTACATTATTGTGATAGCGATTATGCTAGAGACTTGGATGATAGAAAAGTACCGCCGGGTTTGTGTTGTTTATGAAAGATATTTCGCATCGTGGAATTCAAAGAAGCAACCTATCGTAGCATTGTCAACATGTGAATCCGAGTATGTTGCTGCTAGTTCTTGTGCATGCCATATTATTTGGCTTAGAAGGATATTGAAGGAACTTCTCCTGCTGCAAGAGGATGCCACCTAGATCATGATTGACAATAAATCTACTCAAGCCTTGGCGAAGAATCATGTGTTTCACAAGAGGAGCAAGCATATAGATACGAGATATCATTTTATTCGGAAATGCATTGCTAAGAAAGAAGCGGATCTCCAATTTGTGAAGACGCGGGACCAAGTTGTCGACATTTTCACGAAGTCGCTCAAAGCCGATTTTTTTTGAAGAGGCAAACTTTGCTTAGGATGCTTAAAGGATCAAATTTACATAAGGATGTTAGAAATTAAATTTGATCATGGTGGTCTATTTGCATTCCTTGTCATTACTCTCATGAGTTACTAGTTTTTAAAAGTCATGTGTTAGAAAATCAAATGGGCATGAGTTACTAGTTTAAAAGCCATGTACTAGAAGTTAAATGGCCATAAGATAGATATGTGTAATGGCAAGAATTAGGAACTCCACTGGTCTTTGCATTCATGTTATGTTGGAGTCCTATAAATAACTTGTCATGCCATATGAAAGTATGAACTTGAATGAAATATCCAATTAATTGGGAGTTACTTTCTGAGAGATGAATCCACTCCAACGTATCCATAACATTATGGTTAATGTGTGGTATGAAGTTGGTAACTTGAATGAAATATCCAATTAATTGGGAGTTACTTTTTGAGAGATGAATCCACTCTAACGTATCCATAACATTTTGGTTAATGTGTGGTATAAAGTTGGTGATGGGCTACAAACAGGCATAGTTCTGGCTTTCTGATCATCAAATGAAACAATAATATTTCCTCTCCATTAAGTTTTATGAACTCTTTAGTTTGTTTATGGGCCAACTTTCATCGCATATTCCTCCCTTTTATATTGTGACGACTAATAGATGTGAGTTGGATGCATGACCACAGGCCATCTTACTGCCAGGAGTGATGTCTTTGGTTTTGGTGTTGTCCTCCTTGAGATGCTTATCGGAAGAAAGGCAATGGACAATAGTAGACCGAGTCGAGAACATAACCTGGTGGAGTGGGCTCGTCCGATGCTTGTCCACAACAGGAAGTTGCTAAAAATCATAGATCCTAGAATGGAAGGGCAGTACAGTAATCGAAGCTTACAGAAGGTTGCATCCTTGGCATACCAATGTTTGAGTCAGAACCCAAAGGGAAGGCCTACCATGTGCCAGGTGGTTGAAACCCTGGAAAACCTTCAGGACCTGACTGAGGGCATTGGAAACATGCTGCTCCAAAGCTGTGATACTGCTGTGACCCTCTACGAAGTTCCAAAGGAAACATTAGCCTCTAGGAGGGATAGCTCAACCTCAGCAGGGGGAAAAGAATATTCAAGCAAGACACAAGGAGAGAACAATCCTAAGGTATATAGCCAAAGGACAAAGCCAACGAAAGGGAGGAGCAAAAGTGAACCCCCTAAGGAACTGCAACTGTACAGCCCCTCATCACATTCAAATCGTCTTCAACCACAACCCATTGATGAGTTTAGCATGTATGATACATGAGCTGATATATTTTTTTTTTGCTGAGTCTGATGTATTCCTCTCTTATACATAAGTAATACTATTTTGAACCACACTTGGATTGTTGTTGACCTTGATGATGGAACATTACATATGGCATCTACTTGTTAGCTTGAAGTTAAACTATTTGCGGCAAAAAAAAGTGTATGATCCTTCAACATATTGATTATACATTTTATATGTAGACCCAAAACAAGAGTGGAAAGTAGAATTGTGGACCGACTAACAGGAGTGCTTGCATGACTTTAAAAATGTACTCACCCTCCTTACAGTTACAGATTTTTAGTTTGTCCTTTAGGATCTCTTTCAAGTACTTTGGCAACTTCATGACTAAAGCAACAAGAAACAGAGAAAAGAGAACCTGGGATGTTCAGTTATAGACCTTCTCACCGTGTAGAGATTTTAAACCATAATTTATGCTCGATGTCCTTTACTTGAAAGAGGCTAAGCCGAATCTTCTGTCAAGGTGGTTGACTAGTTCATATCTTCCGTCAAGACTGGGAATGCTTGTTCATCTTCATCCGCCATGCCAGAAACCATGTGATTTTGTAAAAGAGGTAGGCTAAAAGTAAGAGATACAACTAAGGCAAGTGCAAACTTGTGTGAATGGTATATATGGATCATCAACAAACCGAAGTTTTTGAGGCAAAAGCTGTAGAGGGGGCAGGCAGGTTTCTTCTTTTCTTGCCCGTAAGCAGACCTAATGGGAGTGATGCAGTAATTTGCATCAGGACGACATACAGCTCTTAGTTGACTGGGAATGCTTGTTCATCTTCATCCGCCATGCCAGAAACCATGTGATTTTGTAAAAGAGGTAGGCTAAAAGTAAGAGATACAACTAAGGCAAGTGCAAACTTGTGTGAATGGTATATATGGATCATCAACAAACCGAAGTTTTTGAGGCAAAAGCTGTAGAGGGGGCAGGCAGGTTTCTTCTTTTCTTGCCCGTAAGCAGACCTAATGGGAGTGATGCAGTAATTTGCATCAGGACGACATACAGCTCTTAGTTACGACATTCACCTGTGTACATTTGCACTTACTTCAGGATTAGATGGTGAAAACTGTAAATACAAAAGTTAACGAATTTGATCTCCTAGAGTATCAATGCCAAAAGCACCTAAAAGAAGTTGTATCCAATAAACTTCCTTGATGGTTACAAGTATTGGGAAGCAGACTAGCTACTGTGGTTAAATGATTCCTTTCCGCTTTGTGCTCAATTTTCACAGCCTCAGGATCCCCTCCCTATCAGCAAGCATTTTCCTTTAAGAAAAGGGAAGGAAAGTATTAAAATCCACCAGAATTTATTTGCAGATGTAGACCAATTCAGCTAGCTTAGAGAGCATCGGCAAACAAACTTCACTAACACACCCACAAAGGGTGAATCAGGGATGATTGTTTCCAAAACAGGTAAGTAACCTGAAATAGCTGTATATAGTACGTCATGGAAATTATATTGCACACAAGTTTTAGCAGTCTTTCTTGGTAGATGGTCAGACTGCAAATTTTTTACTTTCAAAGCAATTATAAGCAAAATCTACTAAGAATCCGTTCATAAGATTGTTTTCTTCATCCAAAATTTTTGCAACTCCAACTATAACAAAACCAGTGTGCTACTGGGGAAAGAAAATTGCCTGGCTTGATGGGTTCTCATGTTGGCTGTGCCGTGGAGACAGAGGCTGACAGTCGACTTTGGTAGAGTCTCAGATGGATGTTGATATCAAGTATAGCTTAGATCTATTAGCAGGCACCTATGAACCCATAACAGAAATAAACCGTATTTGTATTCATTAATGAAAGATAGAAAGGGGAATTTTCTTTTCTGAACATTGGGTAATCAATACGTTAGTCTCACCTGGACTTAAAACTCAATTAAAAATTTATTAATATTGGAATATCTTACAACCACAAAATAAAGCCTTGTAGGACTACTTCTAAATTCTATCAGATTCGGACTGCACTGCAGCTGTCATAGAACAATCATACCGACCAGTTCATAAATGTGCTTTGTGACCCCAATTTGGAAGGGTAACTTCAAGAGCTTCGACTTTCGTGTTCAAGTCAGCTTCGTATTCTGAAGTTTAGTTGTTCAAAAATGCACTTAGAGTTGGACTTCGAAATCATGACAGGTTTGAAAAGTTTGCTGTTTGGGGCTATTTATGGCATATTTAAATTAGATACTTTTAGGATTCATATTTAATAAATCCGGTGTTTCCTTGCCATCATATTTGCTTCCTGATTGGGATTTGGTTTTCTAGAGTTTGTTTTCTTGTTTTTTAAGTTTTATATGACCTATATAAGTTACTAAATGTACTCAGTTTGGATCCTCCGCTACGGAATCGAGAGAACTCTTCTTAAGTCCCCACCCTGAGATTTATGTAAGGGTGGATAGGATTACCTTGTCCAAAAAAAAAACAAAATTGGCTCTAAGAAATTATCTTGTTATTGCCTGATGTACTTAATTTTATCTAAAGGGTTATTTAGTTTAGCCAAGTCCTAAATATATAGGATTTAGATTATTGGTGGTTAAAAAATATTGGATGGCTAGGATTTGTTTTAGGGGTTAGGTTATAGGTTGTAACCATGGGTCTCTTTTGAGCGAAGAAAGTTGTGACAGAGGAAACATGTAGGATTTGTTTCGTGAGGATTATGAGAGATTGTAATCCTCTTTACGAGTGATTAATGTTTTTTGGTTTGGGAGTTTATTTCTATTATTTGATCTTGTTAATTTTCCTTTCATGGTCACAACTTTGTCATAACAAAATGGCTCAAAGTGAGATTTGAGAATCGATCCAGTGGTCATGTTACGATGATCATAGAAGGAAAGAGTCCATAGAAGGAGTCCAAAGGTGATGGTTGAAAAGGTGATCACAATTGTCCCAAGGCCCCGACGATGATAATTTCATTCAATGTGGAAGAAGAAGAAAAAACACGTGTTCGTGTTTTGTTAAAGGTGGAATTGCTTGGGTATTTATGCTGATGTTTCTACTGTAGATAGTATTTGTTGTTTTTGTTGTTGATGGTGATGATGGAGATTCTCTTATGGTGATGATAGAGACTTTATTGATGGATTTGGTGCTAAGATCTTTTTTTGTGATTATGATTTTGTTGTTTGGTGATTATGTTGAAAAATGGTGTATGCAAGAGGTACAATTGTCGTGGCCTAGAGTTCGACGTCAATCTGCTAAGAAATGTGAGAGGCCTAAATTGTTGAAATTGTGAGTCAATATTCTAAGTATATTTTGTTGATCTGCCATGATAATATAATGATACAAAAAGTATAGGCCAACTAACATACAATGATTTATGTGGGATTATTCTGAGTGCTTGGTAATTTAGTGTTTCTGTTGGACATGAACCAAGTGGAGGTTGTTAGTGTAGTGCCTTGCTCCTGGCGGAGGGCACTGGGTAAAAAATTATGTCGGTATCGAATGATCGGGACAAACGAGTTGAGACCCTCTCTAATCAGTGGATTTGGTACTATCGGAATTGAGTCCAAAATGCAGTGAATTGTGCTTGGAGAAAGAACGCTTTATAAGAGCCTCTTTTCCATCATTTTCATTGTTTGTTTTTAGACATTTTCTTTGTTGGCTTTGATTGATAGATTTTCGTTGTTGACTTTTTGTTGAATGTTTTTCGTTGCTTGCCTTATTTGATTTCTGCATTCACATCGTAAACTGGAAAAAAGAGAAAGGAAGATACGAAGAAGTGTGGTGAACCTCTATTTGTACAATTCCAAGAAGGCACATAAGCGAGGCTTGACGGTTGCTTAAGAAGTTCATCTTTCTCTCGGCGAATTCTCTAATCAGTGAGTGGCTTTGATCTTTCTTATCCTTATCTCCACTCCTTAATAAAATCAATCATTTCCATCCATCTGCCATGTTTTCAACAATTATTTTGCATTATATTGTTGTCCAGGGGCGGAGCCAGGTTTTACGGAATATCAATTTATTCAATTTATTCACTGCAAGTATCAATAAAATAAGTTATTTTTGCATTATATTGTTGTCCAGGGACGGAGCCAGGATTTAAATCGTGGGAACACCGTGCTGCTATATATACAAATCCATAAAATTGTTATGTTAATTAAAATTCAATAGCAAAATTTTATTAAAATTCAAACAAAAATGAGCAAAAAAACAAAGTTAATATTTTCAAAGTGTTAGAAAAGAGGAAGAAAAAAAATTGTACGTATTCAAAAAATATATAAAACATTAACAAAGATGTGACTTGAACTCATGCTCTCTCATTTAAATGTCCAATGCACTACCACTAAAGCTAGTTTATTATTTGTACATTAGGAGGTCAAACTAATATATACTTAGAAACTACATAAATTTTCTATATAGTATTCGACATTTTTTAAAAAAATTGGGGGGCCGTGGCCCCTGTTGGACCCTCTACAAATCCGCCCCTATTGTTGTCATTTGGTTTCGGTTCTCTGCTTGAAATTTTGCTATCTCAAAGTCTAATTTTTTTGTAATCTATTTATTATTCATGTTCATGCCTTGTACAAACGCTTGTATGGCATCACGTCCAATGAAAACCTTTCAATCCTCCGAGATCAAAGCATGACAGTTAGGATTGGCTCAAGAATTTATCTAAAAGGATTATGTTTATCCGAGTCCTACATAGATAGGATTGGATTCTTGGTGGTTAAAAATATTGGATGGGTAGGATTTGTTTTAGGGTCAAGGTTTTGGGCTATAAATTTTGATCTCTTTTGACAAAAAAAATTGTGAGAAAAAATGTAGGGTTTTGATCTTTTTTGAATGTCTGGTGAGGATTCTGAGTGATTGTAATCCTCTTTGAGTAATTAATGAATTTTTTGTGTTTGGTAGTTAATTGTATTCTTTGATCTTGTTCATTTTATTTTCATCGACATAATTTTATTGTAATAAATTCAATTTGTTCATGGATTTGAGGAAACTTTGCTCATAGACTCGAGTAACCCTTAAGGCAACGTGTCGACGTTGCTAGTTATTCCTTTCTGTTTCGCTTCAGTAGTTCTTTTCCTGCTTCCGCTACTATAAGGGTTAGTCACCTTACATCAGGCGGTATCAGTGCAAAGAGTAATGCTACAGTTACAATCAAATCCTTACAACCACTCACCCATTTTCTGACATGTGGGCCAGGTGGTGGCCTGGCCCACATGTCAGCAAATGGGTGAAGGTTGTAGGGATTTAGTTGTAAACTTAGCATTATTGCAGTGCAAAAGTTCCCGACCCTCTGGTTTGATGACTTCCAACACAAAAATGAAAAATTCCTTTTTGATGATTCGAAGCGGTTCTATGATATGCCAGATTTGGTACGGAGAAAATGATGGAATTGGATTTAATATTAACCATCTTAATCGGTTTTCAAAAGGAAAGTGCAGAAAGTATATAATTTTGAGTTACATCTAAAAAATTCAGGCTTTTAACCAATGTGTTAAAAGAAAGCTGATTACCCTAAACGAAATCGCTTCCTCTTTGGATAGGGAACTATGAGGGTGTTCCTTGATTGCATAAGCTTAAAGTGTAAGACCAAAAAGGTACACCTACATACCAAATGGTTTTTAGGTTTTACGGAATATTTTGCTCGTAGCTACATTGGCTAGGATTTTTGCACCAGTGCAGGTTTGACATTAGTTGACAGCCCATCATAAACTTTGTGATTTGTTTTGTGGATCTTTCTCTTACCGATGCCCAATCCGTACACAATGGTTGATTATCATAAGCACATATGCATGCACAAATGGATAAGTTCTTTTAGCAACAATCAAATTGTCCGAAGCAATACAAAGAGCAGCTTGGGGATTAATCAATACCTGTTTGGAGGCTCACCCCATACTTGGGTCAACTTTGTTGCACATTCAACAATTGATATTCTGTCTACTGGGTCAATGTATTCAAGGTGTGATTCTTCTCGCAGTGCAATTAAGAAATCCATCCTAGTTTTGCTAGACAGGATGTGCTGCCCTGGTTTATGAGAACTACTTAAATCTACCACCTAGAAAGCAAAGTGCGATTAGTAGGTTTCTAGAGATGACAAATGGAGAATTGCAAGAAGTTTGAATGTTTCAGCCAAGTGCCAGAAGGCACTCCATTTTCAGACAAGATGCATCACTAATATTTAGTACTATTTTATATCGTACACACAAGTAGAAGAAGTCAACTCTGAGAAAACAGTATCCCTTCTTCATGCTCATACATTGTGTAGTAGTTGAAGTGAAAAAGAGAATAAAATTCATAGACCATTATAGTTGAATAACTTGCCTGTTGGTACCAGGGAAATATGATGTTGTTGGTGAACCTTTGGTTTCGGAAATGTCTGGTTAGTGTTCTGATAATTACATCAACTGTCCCATGAGATAATCTTTCAAGGACAGGGCCAGTTCTATCAATAAGTTCAAGCAGACTAAGATCATCACCAGTACTCAGAACCTCTACATATGCCGACTCTATTTCTCCAGCACATAAAAGTTCTTTGATCTTTTTCCAGAAGGCACTTTTATGTTCTAAGTTGGATTTCTTCGTACAATCTGCAGTAAAATGTAAACTTCTAGTCTCTTTCTTTTGATTGCTTCCAGAATTCTGAACACTTCTTCCTGAGTTTTTCTGGCTACTTTTGGATATTATGTTTCTCTTTATGCTAAGCATGGGATCTCTCCGTTGCTCTGTACCTTCTTGGACTGAAATGCTTGATTGGCTTCTTGAATATGCACTCTCGCCCCACATCTCTTTATTACTCAAAGACAATAATGGAGGTTGCCCATAGTTAGACTCCACAGATGGCCTGGGTGTGCTGGTAGAGAGCCTTGGGGAACAAGCAATAGTTTTATTTTTCTTCAAATTATTAGAACTTGCCCTGCTAGGATAACTTCCAAAAATGTCTTGAGCAATTTTATCTACATCATGCTCCAGGTTATGGAACTTCGAATGCAATATAGATACGTTATCCACTGAGTTATTCATGAAGACCTGAAATAAAATCAAGCATTAAGAGATTCGTAATGAGAAAAGGAAAAAAGGAAAAAGAAAATTAGCAAGCTTAAGCATAATAATTTGGGATAAAGATTTTGTTGTTGTTTTATTAAGCATACTGATTATAAATAACAGTGTAGCTAAAAGTTGGATAATATTAATAGAATCATTCAGCTAAGGATATTAAAAATAACTTCTACTTTGGCTCTGAAAATTGTTCTTGATGAAGCCAAATGGAAGAGGAGGATTAAATTAAAACAGCCGACCCCAAAATTTGTGATAAAGACTTGGTGGTGGTGGTGTTCAGTAATTTAAAATATTTCATTGTGTACATCATCAACTAATTCTAGACAAAAACCTAGAGAACGCCATCTGGACCAAATCCAAACGGAAGATATATAAAACAATCTAAAACATTTCCCATCAAATTGCTTCTTGGCCCATCTTTCTGGGCCTGTTCCCTACCTGTTTGCAGTGTGATTATTGTAAAAAGAACCCAAGGAGCTTGAAGGACACATTGAACATTGCTCAATTTTGTCAAACACAAAGAAAATGGTTTTGGAGTCAGAATATGTAGAACCATCGTATGAGCTTGAGCAAATTACCTGTAGGAGATCCAATAAGTTTGATTGCTTTGATTCAATTCCCAATAGTTGCTTTTTGATGAAAGCCAATTCGTTTGAAGCATGCAAGCAACATCTATGCATAGCATGCGAAGTTAGGTCTGTCACTGAGGAGTCTAAACTCTTACGGTCCAGCACTATGGGGCCCTCAGACACATTATCTTCAGTGATAGATCTGTGATTGTTTCCAATTAAATTTGCAGAGTCACCCTCATCGAGGCAGTCATGGGTTACACACTTAGTCTCACAGATCTCACTAACAAGATCTGAAACGGATGAGCAATCTGACTTATCATAAATTGGATCATAACCATACTTGATATTCTGGTCCCTTTTTGCATCCTCAGTTCTGGCAAAAGCCTCTTTGGTGCAGCTTTGGGCATCAGATTCTTTAAGGCGACTATCCACCAATGGTGTAGTACGAGTCTTTGGCAGTAGTGGCATTTCTGTATGCCAATCCTTTGCTTTTAGGTTTGGCTCTTGACAAGTCTGTACGTAGTTTGCACAAAGTTTTCTGACAGTTAACGTGTCCCTTCTCTTTGATGCGCTGGTAGGGTTGGCACTAAGAGCAGTAATTGGACCAGTTTTCCTGAAAGATGCATCTGTCCATCTGCCATCACTAGCGCTGCTAACATCATGGTAGAGTCCAGTCATGTTTCTGTCATCATAAGTAAAGAATTGTGAAATAGAACAGTGGTGACGATGTAGAAAGAGAGAAGATAGGCAAGCATTTGAGCATAAGCAGAAGATGTACCAATACATGCAGATAATATTAGTAATACTTATCATGTGGACGCAATAGAGGTGTGATACCCTTAGCAGGGCACCATGAAGCTGACACGCTCAAGAAGCAGATTAGCAAACTAAAGATACCACCTATGGGCACTAGGCAGAACAAAGCTCATAACTAACTACCTAGTGAGCATCAAACGTGAAATCTAAAGAGAGAAGCAATTCTGTTATGGCTATATGGTACGATATTGGATGACATGTGTAGGGGAAATGTATTGTTTCTCTTCCAGGTTACTGTAAAATCATGGAAGCAAAATCGAGTGGAGATGACACGTTGTCCTGTTTATCACAAAGTGTGATACCTTATTCTCTTGACGGAGAGCGTTTCTTTCTCGTAGTTGATGGGAACGGGGTCCATCCCCATGATGAAACAATATGGATTTGATCCATGGAAATCGGTCACTCATGGTTGGGTTTGGCCAAGTACTTAGCCATTTTTCTGGGTGCAGTTTTTTGTGACAAGATTCAGTTTTGGGAGGTTGTTTTGGATATGTTGCAGTCATTTCTTGGCCCGGTCTTCAATACGAAATTTGTTGAGAAAAGTTTTATCTTTCATTCAAGCTTTGAACCAGATCATTTGAAGGTGTGTTGAAGAAGTTATGATCATCTGAAGTAGCCTATCTATTAATATCCTGCATGCATTCAGCTTGCATGCAATATTAATGTATTGCCTTTCTCCATGCATTGGGGGGAATGGAAGAACGAATCTTGGGATATGGAAGGGCTGACCTTTGGACTTCTCCATGTAATGAATGTGGTGTACCCAAGAGGTATATCCTCCCTATAAATATAGGGGAGATGGTGAAGGTTGAAACACACAACAAGTAGAAGAACAACACAACTTGTAATCCTCACACTTGTAATCCACTCAAAGTGAGTTTGTGAGAGAGATAGTGATCCTCACTTTAAGTTGTACCACCTTAGATGAGGGTATTAAGTTGAGCATTTTAAATTAGGAGGTTCTTAGTTGGAATGGAATAAACTCCGGGGAAAGGATAGAATCGGGAGAGGGGGTAGCACCTGTTTTAGTGGAGGAGTTCCTTCCCGGGACTTCATTTGGGTTTACTAATAGAGTTTTTTTCTAAGATCCCGGTTGACGGGGTCATGCGAGAATCGATCATTGCGGCCTCTACAGAGGGGCCAATTATAGGGACTGATGAACCGACGATCCATGCAATTGTATAGGCTTCGATCGGCATAGCTAAGGGGTCTGTCGAGGAACCCACCGAACACCAGCCGCTGTCGGGCTCTATTCTTGCTCCATCCCTCTCTTCGGTACTCATGGATTTGCCTTCTGCTTCGGCTGCGCCTTCTGGCCCTAAGCGGGTTGTTCTATTTGCTTCGTAATCTTTTACTGCAGCTTCTCCGATGACCGCTATGAGTCAGGCCGATAAAGAATATGGTGCCAAACACTTGCTGAGCACCCTCCGTGATGCTTTGAGTCGTGGTATAGAGGGTTATGGACACACACAAAAAAGAAGAAGAAGCACTGTCTTTTCTTATTTGCGCAAGGCACCACAAATCGAGTACTCCTGAGAGATCCTGCACTGAGAATCCGCGAGTAAAAAAATTTGGAAAATGGGATGATGGAGATTGAACGGCAGTATGGGGCCCTCAGACACATTATCTTTAGTGATAGATCTGTGATTGTTTCCAATTAAATTTGCAGAGTCACCCTCATCGAGGCAGTCATGGGTTACACACTTAGTATCAAAGATCTCACTAACAAGATCTGACTTGTCATAAATTGGATCATAACCATACTTGATATTCTGGTCCCTTTTTGCATTCTCAGTTCTGGCAAAAGCCTCTTTGGTGCAGCGTTGGGCATCAGATTCTTTTAGGCGACTATCCACCAACGATGTAGTAAGACATGACACTAACCAGTGTATTTTAAAATACCGAGATGTACATGTAAACGGCTATAGGTAATACGGCACATAGCACACCTGGCCAAGTGTGGGATGGCTAGCTTTCCAGTATAAGTCCAAGAGCATAGTTCCAGTTTTTGGGAATGTTCACATGTCTACTCCAATATTTCCCCGCCCAACAAGTACAAGTGAATCCATAACCCGACACGAAAGTAAGAACATGTCCAACCAGCACATGATGTTACCAGTAGGTGTTTCTAGTGGTGGTTCCAGTAATAGAGCCAGACATGTAAAAGGTAAGTGTCGCATGCAATGGATCCAGTAATATCAATCCGTGTTTGTAACAGAGAATCAAATAGAACTAACTAGAACTGAATATAGAAATTGACAAGTAAATGAAAGAACTATCAGAGAATGTACTCGCCTGATACCCTGAAAGACTGATGAATACAGATGTCCGAACCGGAGTCACAATGTCCTAATTAGAGCAATACAGGTTATGATGTGTTCAATATGGTATAATTGAAGTATACAATACAAACTACATGATTCTAGGTCAATCTAGGTCAAAGTCAAACTCTTGGTCAACTCTGGTCAACTGTCTAAGTCAAACTTAGGTTAAAAAGTCAATATTGGTCAACTTTAGTCAAGGCCAAGTCAACCTTAAGTCTATCTAGTCAAATTCTAGTCAACAATGCTACTAGGTCAACCTTCATCTAACAAATCAATATCTAAGGGTTGACTAACCTAGACTATTCAAGTAAGCTAGACTAAGTGGTATCAAAACCATAATCCATTACCCAAAATCTAGTCACTAGGGTAACCCTTGTATGTAACCATAGTATACATACCTAAACTCCTATACTCAAACTCATATATCAAGTACTACATATCTATATACAATAATATATAATCCCCAACCATCTCTTACTACTACTACTACTATGTTGGCTAAGGCTACTGCTGCCTTGCTGCAGTTGCTACTGCTGCTATTGTAATGTGCTACTACTGCAACCATTCCTAGTGTTATGCCTACTGGTTACTAGCTGCTGCTTGCTAGTGCAGTGGCTGCAAATGCAACCAAATGACAATGCCAAGCACAAGCCAATGCAAGCAAGTAGCTGCAAATGCAATGGCTGTATGCCATTGCTGCTACTACTGCATTTGCTGCTCCTAAACCTCACTTAACTCTAACTCAACCTCCTCCTACAACCCTCACATTCACTGAAACCTGCCACCCCATATATCAAATATTTGACTTCACATCACCCATACCTTACATCACTGAACTGAGACCACTCACACATATTACAACTCTCAAATATTTGACTTCACATCACCCATACCTTACATCACTGAACTGAGACCACTCACACATATTACAACTCTCTATATACATAACAGGTATAGGTATTTATATAGCCACACACATACTACACATTATACAACATGGCTAACATGGCATTATTGGCCAAAATAGCCCGGAACTCAGCCCCTCTTTAGATAACCCAACCAACTTATACCAGCATGTATCAATATCTAAATTCGAAACCCAGACCCAAACTCATAAACCCAGAATCCCTCCCTCAATTCCTTCACACTCACAGACACACACTCACACATACATAAATACACACATAAATACACACACACACACACACACACACACACACACACAGATATATATATATATATATATATATATATATATATATATATATATATATATATATATATATAACTCCACTTCATAAATTTTTATATACCACTTCATATATATATATATATATATATATATATATATATATATATATATATATATATATATATATATATATATATATATATATATATAGCTCCACTTCATAAATTTTTCAAAAAAAAACTTTATTTATTTGTTTATCCTATTTTAGTATCATGAAATAAATCATTTTGAAGCTTATAAGTGTTATTGCTACTTCCTTGTCATTTCAAAATTTTAGATAAATAGTTTGAAAGTACTAAAGTATGGTAATAAAAATATTTATTATTGAATTTTATTTGCACCATAAAGACGTTATCATTATTATTTGGACCTTCAAAACCATTGACTTCAAAGGTAACTTGGAAGGCATATTTATCACGATCAATAAGAAGGGCTTTTTCGATTTTGCTAAATACAAAATAATATTAATTTTAGTACTAGATATATTTTCAAAATCATTAGCATAATCCCTCATTGGGTCGAGACAGATATATGACTACTTAAATTAATAGATACTATCGAATATATATATTTTAAAATAACATTTAAATGATTTCGATAGGAATTAATTGTTTTGAAATAAGTTTATTTTATCTCAATTAAATACCGCCATTATCTACTCATGATCTTGATTTGATTAAGTTGTTTTGAACCTTTAATTGAATTTTTACATAAAGGAAAAGCTTTATCTACCAGAAATTGTACTCCTTATCAACTAGGATATCCACCTCCTATTTAAGGAGAACTCCTCATACATTCTTCTCACAAATTCCATCACTCACAACCAACATCATGGACGTGTTGTGCATCGTGTCCATGCCTACCGGAATCTTATTCCATTATTTTACACAGACATTCTCTCCCCCTCCGTGTCCGACAATTTCGGATACAAAGAAATAAGACCCCGACCAACTCCCACAACCACGTCCCTGCATCTCCGGCCACCTGGCTCATCCTCTGCCTTCCGTTCACCTCCTGCCCTTCCTGTCATCGACCACCCTCCCTGACACCACAACTCCACCTCGACAGGCGCCCTAGCAAGATCCTTCACCCTCTCCACCACCTTTGCATCTCCCAACACCACCACCCCACCTGCCAATCGAGCCGGGCGACCCCAGCCCCTACATCATCAGCACCACGTACCGTAACCACCATCCTCCTCTGCCATCGTCCATCTTCACCATACCCATCGCCATCTCCTCGTAGTTTCCTCCACCACTCCTGTTCCCCGTGTCAGGACCTGATCCCAAAATTGTTTGGGTCGAACCGGATCATGCCCAGCCTGCACCGTTGTGAAACGGCGGCAGTAAGCTGTTCTATATGCAGGTATTCACAACCACATCTATACATTTGTCACAACTTGTATATACGAAAATTTTAAAACTTTTATTCAACAATTGAAAAGTACAACTGGAAATGGAAGAGCTGAAACAAAGTACTGAATTCAAATAAACAAAACTCCAAAATAATAAAACTAGAAAACTGGAAAACGACAAGCTAGGCGGTCTGCTCACCGGCCTCAGGTTCTCCAAGGGGGACTCTGGCAACACCACAAGATACAATACCGGATCATAGTAGCTATTGTACAATAGCTCAGCATCCTCAATGTCACCTAAAAATGTGGGTCTCCAGTCAGGAGGGAGCAAGTACGAATATGTATCTCACATTTTAAATAATAATGGAAAAGTACAGGCTAAACAGTTGAAACAATATTTTTTAGCAATTTAACAATTTAAAACAATGTGATTTTAATGTGTAATCGTCTATGATCGGCTTGGGTTGTATAATAGTGTCCTAGCGACGCGATACGGCTTATCCCCGTGTGTAAGAGGGATAAGCTCGCACAATCATGCAATATGGGGGTTATTGGTCATAAACGTTACACTATTTCCCCAATTCCTACAATCAATATCAATCAATATTTGAACCCTAGGAGAGGGTTCCGTGTAGCAATGTGGTTTAAATATACAACTTGACAATTACTAAATAAAATACAAGAAAAACATAACTGTAACTTGCCTCTGTTAATTGACTGGATCGAGAATGTCGATACCGAGGAAGAAGTCAAGTACGTCTTCGAGATCCTACAGTTGAGAACCTTGACTTAGAACCATAATGAAACCATTCTAGGTGTGCTAGTTACAATCTCTAGAAGCAGACCCTAGTCAGATTTTAAGTTACTTAGTTAATCTACCGAAAATTGTCTAACGTCGCAATCTATGTTGGTTATCATTTTAATTGAATAAGCCGGTTACTTGATTTAATTGGAGAAGATAGCATTTATAGGTTGATTTGCAAATCTTTGTATTTTTATTTTATATATATATATATATATATATATATATATATATATATATATATATATATATATAACTACATTGTTTCTAGTGATAAAATATGAACTTGTTAACTTACCAATATTTTATTTATTTAAAAATTAAGTGTGAGAAATTCTTATTAATTTTATACAAAAATAATTAATATCCGATTTATAGTTACTCGTCTAGGTACGCGAGACCAACTCAGAAAGAAAGTAAAATCTACACTACACAATACAGGATCACAGAAAATAAATAAAAAACTGGACTTATGCCCTTACAACTATTAACATAAATTAATTAAAAATTAAAAAGTTGCTGGCGAGCTCTAAATGCCGAAAACGGTCCAAACAGTAGGCCGAGGTAAATACTAAAAGCAGTACCAGTTCTAAAATAAATTATAATTAAACTAAAAAATTAAAGAGTCTCAGACTTAGTCGTGCAATCTTATGTTGCGGCTTACGTCTCAACGTACAGGTGACCCTGTATCGTTTGTGTTTCGCCGAGGTTCATTCGACCGATATGGTCGTCGCGTAACCGGGGATACGTAAAATCTCGAAAAGCCGCAAACCAACCAACAACCAATTTGAAAATCCTTTTACAAAGACCGAGTTCGAAAGTAGATTTTGTTTTATGAAATTAATTTAAATACCAGTGTTTCGAAAAGGGTTTTACTGAAAATTTGGGCAGCACCTCCTCTGTAACTGGACAATCCAGCCACATAGGCGATACAAATCCCTGCACCAAAAGAAAGTCCCAAACCAGGGAATACACCAAACCAATCCACAATAATATTCTAACCTAGAGTAATAATCCACAACCCACACATATAGATAAAAGCCAACATATAGATAAAGCCGAACCGCAAACCAAAAATAACGAATCGAAAAAACATACGTGTCCTGCGTAAATAATCCGAACCACAGAAATACAATGCCGCGACGTAAAACGTCGTACGTATCCCCTAAACGCAACGGACTCAAATTTCGATCCTCGAAATGGGGTCAAGACCGCGTCATCATCGACACGAAAACACAAAGGGACACGAAGACACGAAAATATACCTCAGGTGCTCGGCTAGATCTCTCAGATGCAAAGAATAGGGGCTGAATCCGTGTGTCTCGGATAGCTCGGGACAGTGGACAGACAAAATCTGCAAGGGTGAAGCGCGAACGGCGGCCCAGGAAAGCGCGGACAGCGCTGTCACTGCCGCGGGGCACGGCTCGGGTCTGGGACAGCGCCGGGCTCGGATCCGCGGAACCGTGGGTCACCGAGAAGCGGGACGGGCTCGCGGAGACGCGGGCACGGGGTAGCACGTACAGCGAGGGGGCAAGTCCGCACGGAAAGTGCTGGGCGGATCAGGCTTGGAGCACGACTAGGGCACGTCCGAGCTCGGGGAAACCGGAGAGGAGGCGGGGTGGCTACGCCGGAGATGCCCAGGGGGCCCCCCGTGGGGCGCTCGGCCTAGGGCACAGCGGCCTGGCGGTGTCGCGGGATCGACGGTACGGAGAGCCGTACGGGGAGGCGCTGGCCGGGACAGAGCTCGGCGGAGCCGAGCGGGGGCGCCGGGTCAAACGCGGGGCCACCGGGCGGTCGCGGATGGGCGCCGGCCACGGGGAACGGCGTACGGGCTGGCTCGGGGCGCCTGCGGAGACGCTGGCGAGGGTCGCCGACACGAAGGGAACGCCCAGCAATGATTGGCGACCGCTGGTGCGACGTGGGGCTGTCGCATTGAGGGGCCAGGAGAACAGCTCCGGTGAGGGCCTGCGCCAACCGCAGAAGCGTGGGGAGGTCCGACGTCGATGGCACTGTCAGGGGGCGTCGCAGAGGGCTTGCGGGGTCAGGCGCCGGAGATCGGCCGTCGGTGGTCGCGGGTCCGGTCGAGAAGACGAGGGCGGAGACAGGAAGTGGGTTTGGATGGGGTTAGAGAGAGAGAGAGAGGGATGGGATTTTTTTTGAAGAGGGGATGGTGTTGAAGAAGAAAGAGGAATGGTGGTGAGGATTTTTAGTGAGGTGAGAGAACGTGGAGAGGGTGGGAGAGAATTAAGGGATGCTGGTGAGTTGGGTCTTCCTTTTCTTTTCTTTTTTTATTAGAAGAGGGTTTTACAACCTTCCCTCCTTAAAAAATTTCGTCCTTGAAATTTTAAAGATAAGACGGGGTACAATCAAAATCACTTAACCTTGATCAGACATGGAATTTAAATCATCAGGCACGATCGGATTCTAGGCATGATCGCTAGATACAATGATAAAATATCAGTACGATCAGAATTATCTAGATATGATCTGAGATAGGGTTGGAATGTTGTTGTGATCAAAATCATTTTAGGCACGAGAAAAAAAAATCTAGGTACAATTATGATAAAAAAATAGGAGAAAATTAGGTCTCGTGAAACAGAAAGGCAAGAAAGAAACGAACGTCAACAGTTTATTGAGAATACGAAAATGATGAAATCTTCTGAGTTAAGGGACTGAAATTCTAGATCAAATTGGAATGTGATATAAGGGTTTATGACTAAGGAGAACTCAACAAGTTGTATGATGGGAGGATAGCGAGGATGATTAGAATAATATATCTATGACTAGAATGTAATCGGATAAGATAGTTCCATTGAAGACTGAGTGATAATCAAAGGGGATAGAAAAATATCGTATCACTATTTCAAGGATCAACGATAGGATATGCGGGAAAAATAACTTACAAAATAACAATCTTATTAATATCCCATATAAAAATCCAATTTCTAACTTGCTAAACTAGTTGAACTCTAAGTATCTACAGAAAACTAAGACAGCCGCCAAGGCATTAGAACTACTCTATTTGGAATCATAAATCACCTAAATCAAATTTTCTTCCGTCGTTGTATGTAACTCGTATGCCAAATGTATTTCAATTTCAGGTATGCCTCTCGATCAAAGCATTTTACAGACATTAACTTCCAATTGTCAGCCAGTCTTCCAAAACTGACTACATCAAAATTACAATCTTTCCTTGCCATAGTAAATCCTTAGAAATTTCTTTTAAGTTGATCCATGACTTAAAATAAAGAATTTTCAATTCTTGAAATCAATTGACAGAATTATAATCATTAATCAATTTTTAATCTTTAACTATGCATCTGTAGGTCCTAAAAAATCTAGTTGCATCAATCAACAAAGTCAAAGAAATGATCCATAGCACGGACATACATTAAGAATCTCAGTCGTACAATGATTGGTGCTGAACACCGTTATAGTCCAGTTGAAAAAGAATGTCTAGCTCTTATGTTCGCTGTGCAAAAGACAAGACATTACATCATTGGTCAAACTATTCATGTCATATCCCGAGTCAATCCTCTTCGGGTACTGATGAAGAAGCCTAGCACACTCAACTCTCGGCTTGCTACATGGGCTATCCTTCTAGCCCAATATGACATGGTGTATATTCCTCAAAAATCGGTCAAAGGTCAAGCACTGGCGGATTTCTTGGCGGTTCATCCCGTACCAGAAATATCCAAGCTTTACGATGAAATATACCAGACGAGACGTTAGAAGTCAACTTGATCTCTGAAGAATTTCCAACTTGGTGTCTATTCTTTGATGGAGCATCTAGAATTGGACCCAATGGTGCTATTGTAGCAGGAGTTGGAGTTGTTCTCGTTTCTCCAGACGGATTAACTATTCAAAGAGCTTACTCTCTAGACGAATCCTGTTCCAACAATGTAGCAGAGTATAATGCTCTACTAATTGGTCTTCAATTAGCCAAGCAATTGAACGTCGAGTATCTCGAAGTTTATGGCGATTCTAAGTTGGTTGTCAACCAGGTTAGAGGAATTTATGAAGTCCGTCATCAAGATCTGGTACCTTACTTTGAGGCAGCAATCAACATAGCTACATCGTTCAAAGCTTTCTTTATTGAATATGTACGCCGAGCTTGTAACACTGAAGCAGATGCTTTAGCCAATCTTGCAGCAGTCCTAGCTGTCCCCATCCGAAGACAACAAGTGGTGGTTATTTCTAATCGAGAATTGTTTTGTGTGGAAAACAATCGTAACATTGAGTTCAGTAATTGTGCTGAAATTAATGTTATCAATGAAGATTGGAGAACTCCTTTTATCGACTTTGTGGTTCATGACATACTCCCCGAAGATCCTAAGGAGGCTACAAGTATTCGACGACGATCTTTACGATTCTATTACAATCAAACCACTAAGACTCTCTATCGACGGACTTATGACGGTCTTCTTCTACGCTGTTTAGCTGGTGATGAAGCAAAACAAGTACTGCGTGAAGCTCATGATGGTGTTTGCGGAGCATATCAGCCCGGTCCTAAACTATAGGATCGTATCCGAAGAATGGGTTATTACTGGCCCTCTATGGTATCAGATGCCATCGAATATGCAAGAAAATGTCGAGCCTGTCAAATCCATGCAGACTTCATTCATCAACCTTCGGAATTTCTACATCCGACAGCCGCTTCCTGGCCTTTCGAATCTTGGGGTATGGATGTCATAGGTCCTATTAATCCCCCTTCTTCCAGAGGACATCGGTTTATTTTAGCAATAACAGACTACTTCTCTAAGTGGGCTGAAGCTATACCCTTGGCTGAAGTCAAGACTAGTAGCGTTATCAACTTTGTCAAACATCATGTCATTTATCGATTTGGTGTCCCTCGACGAATTATTCATGACAACGGACCACAATTCATCAGTCAGAAATTCACCAGATTCTGTGATGATCACCGGATTGATAATGTCGCTTCGACTGCCTATAATCCTGCTGCTAACGGTTTAGCCGAAGCTTTCAACAAAACTATTATCAAGCTTCTCAAAAAGTTTGTGTCTACTAACAAACGGAATTGGAGTGAAAAGCTTGGAGAATGTTTATGGGCCTACCGAACTACGGTCCGCAATCCTACGGGTTTTACACCTTTCTCTTTGGTATATGGTTGTGAAGCTGTTCTTCCTCTGGAACTTCAAATTCCTTCTTTAAGGATTGCCATTGCTAATGAGCTCACTACAGAGAACAATGACCTTCTTCGACTTCAAGAATTGGAGGCATTGGATGAAAAGCGATTAATGGCTCAACAACATATTGAGTTATATCAAGCCCGCATCTCGAAGACGTTCAACCGTAAAGTGAAGGTCAGAGCCTTTCAGCAAGGAGAACTTGTTTTAACGGTCAGACGTCCTATGACTATGACTCATATGAGCAAAGGCAAGTTCGACGCAAAGTGGGAAGGTCCATACGTTGTAAGCAAAGTCTTCTCAAATGGAGCGTATCAACTCTCAGAACTGGATGGATGAGTTGCAATGATGCCAATCAATGGCAAGTTCCTTAAAAAGTATTATGTATAAATGTAAATGTTTGTAAATCATCAGACAAGTTCATGTTTGTAAATAAAATTTTATTCAATCAAGAGTGATAGTACATGATATTAAGGAAGATCACTATCATCCTTCTCTACATTTGGACGCGGACCACTACCGTCCTTTTCAAAAACACGGTCAGCAAAAGAGCTGAGAACCTCTTTGCTGGAGCCTACGAGAAATTTGCAGGCAGCCATCCTCATGGCTTCTTCTTCCTCAGTCCTTCCTGGTTCAAGCAGAAAGTCCAGGACGTCTCTCGGTGGCGTGGGTGCAGACGAACCTTCGCCTGCTTCTGCTTCCTTCGGCTGAATCGGATCGACAGGACGTTCTTTAACGTCTTCTTCAACCTTCGGGGCGAGCTCAGTCTTCTTGAGTGCATCTTCAGACGACATTTTTATGTCAAAAAGTGAAAGTGTTTATTCCTGTTAGATTTCTGTCTTATTTATAGGCAGAGATTTCTCAAACAACGAAGCGACACATTCATCCGACGGTTCATCCGACGGTTCATCTGTTCATTTAATTCATCCGACGGTTCGTCCGTTTATTACATTCATTCGACGGTTCATCTGTTCATTTAATTCATCCGATGGTTCACCCATTCACATTTATCCGACGGTTCGCCCGTTCATTCATTATCATTTGACAGTTTATCTGTTCGTTTTTTCAGTAACAAAGTCAAAGAATCAAGATATACATCATTCAAGTAAACTGCGCAAACAATGGATTGCACAGCTCTCAGATTGCGCATGCCAGATTGCGCACACATCCGATTGCGCAAAACTGACGTGGCAAGAGTCATCATTACCTGACAACCAAATCAGATCTCTGACAACTGACAGCACGGATATCAAGGAGGCTGTTCGTTTATCGCGCCACACAACGCTCGAGGACGGCTGACAACTGGCAGCGCGATCCATTTCCTGCACAGTCTAATCCTGCGTAATCCAAAGCCTGTGCAAACGAAGTCGGCACAATCCAAAGTCTGTACAGTTCAATGTGCATTTTCTATCAACATAACTGATAAAGTACACGTGGCATTCATGCCATCAATTGCTCATTTCATGGCTACTGCCTATGCACGATCATGCGTATTTCAATCAAATGATGCCATGTGTCCCACACAGTTAACCCATGATCCAGCAACTGCCTGCGCAGTCCAGTGCTGCGCAAACCAATTGCTGCGCAAATCATCATGCGCAGTCCAGAGTAACTAAAAGTTAGTTATTTCTCAGAACTCTATAAATAGAGTTTCAAGTCTTCATTCAAGAGGATCACGAATCAAATATCAGAAATCGGAGAGTTCAGGAGTTCTTGCCCAAGTGCTGCTGCATTCTTTCGAGGCTTTTGCCTTCGACTTCCGAGGCTTTCTGCCTTCAATTCCAGAGTTGTCTTCAACTTCAGAGGCTTCGTCTTCAAAGTTCACATCGTCCAAGGGATAAAACAATCGTCATCTAGATTGGATTCCTAAAGTTGTACCATTCCCAGAATTTAAATTGTAATCTTTTACAAAGTTTGTATCAATAAAGTTTCATACTTTTGTTTTTGCAAACAAAATGGCGACTCTGCTGGGGACGACTTTCTCCTCCGACGAGGAAGTGACAACTCAATGTGACGTAGCGTCTATCGGAAAGACGCAGAAGACACTGGTTGTGAAGATCAACCAGACAGCCTATGAATCCATGATCAACTCCAAGACCACTCCTCGCACTACAACCACTGCTGCCACACGTAAAATGCGCTCAGAGTGGGTCCCAAAGACTGCTGCGCATTCTGTCAATGTAGTCAGCAAGTCTTCTGCGCAATCTGCCAGCAAGTCTGCTACGCAGTTCAGTGCTTCTGTCACCAAGTCCAGTGCACAATCTGTCTTTGCCACTGCTGCGTAGTCTACTATGGCCAGTGCACAAAAGACTTCATATGCTGCCATGGCTAAGTATAAAACTCCTATGCCTCTGGTGTAATTGGCTGCTAAACTTCCTGCGCAAAATGACAGTCCAGCAACTAGAGTGCAACCTAAGCACTCTGTGGCAAGAACTCCTGATGCGCAAACCACAGCTTCTGTGGCCAAAACTCCTGCGCAAATTAAGAGTAACAGCCTTTTGGCTAAACTCTCTTCTTCTCATAACAAAGGAAGAGATTCTACTCATCTTCCCAAACACCCTATTGCCCCTGCGCAATCCACTGGGGGTAGTCCTTTGGCTATTCCTCTTTCTTTTCAAAACAAAGGAAATGGCCCGTTGGTCTTTTATCAAACTTCCTTGTCCCATGACTTGGAAGACAACAAAGGAAAATGCTCTTTAGCTAACCCTTCATATCAAAACAAAGGAAAAGGCCCTTTGGTCTTTTCTCAATCTTCTTCAGTCTTTACTGAAGATCCATCTGAATGTGCCTTGGCACCAATCAGTACTAGAACTCTTTTAAATAAGGATTCTTCTTTCCTTTATAACAAAAGAACTTGTACTGATCAAAGGGGTATTTTACCTACTCCGGTAGCAGAATTCCAGGACCTTCCAACTCTTAAAATTTCTCGTTCCAGACAGGGAAAACTGTTAGTGTCTCAAACAGAAACCCCTGGGGGTGAATTTGCTGATCTCAGAACTTATCTCAACAGACCCACTTCGGTAAAACGCAAACAACCAATGCCGAAGATCAAACATCATCAGAAACAAATCTCCAAGGTCAAAAATCCTGACACTTATGCCAATGAAGTGAGCACTTCCCTGTATACTCAAGGGACTAAACATTTGAAGAATCGGAATCATGTTCTGAATGTTATCAAAGAACAGATCCCTCAAAGCTTTCCTCGTCCTGTTGCTGATCTTCGAGAACATCTTAGACAAAAACGGGACAATGTCTCAACACCTCCACCTCAAACATCTGATCATCATTGCAATCATAAAGTCATCATCCAATGTTGCTGTCAAACAACAAAACGATCTGTTTTCGATCGTCTGACTTTTGTTAAATCTGAACCTATGTCAGAGGAAGACGAAGTCTTGTATGCTTCTGTTAACATGACTTTCCGAGACACCGGGGGTAAAAGATGCTCTAAGCATGGTAGACTCCGTAAGCCAAGCCAGCGGTATTTAGAATTACTTCGAGAAGAATCTTCCGAAGGAGTATTTCAACATACCCGTTCTCGAAGCCGAGATACAATTGGTCAAAGGAATCTTCCTCAAAACCCTTCAGGTTATTCTTCTTCAGACTATGATGCATATAGTGAAAGCTCTGAACAGATAGTGTCTTCTACTGTACCAAAAGAAGTGACAGCTTATGTTGTCACTGATGATCCAGATGCTTCAACCTCTATAAATCAGGAACAGCGAATCGCTGCACTTGAAGACAAACTAAAAACCATGGCTGAAATGGTTGCTAGTATACATTCCATCATTGTAGCACAGCATGCTATACCACCAACTGTACCTACTACTAGTCCAGAGATCATAGCATCTTCGATACTTGCCAATACTGGGCTGGGGCTAGTGTCTCCTCAAATGCCTCCTGTACAAGTACAAGTGCAAACTACACCTAGTCAGTCAGGAGCTGGGGGTAGTGCTTACAATGATGTTCCTCCTCCTACCACTACAACTCAACCTGCTCCATCTTCGTCATCAGAAGACGCCAATAAAGCTGTCAAACTCTTACGAACCCAGTTCGAAGCATTTAAAGAGAAAGACAACTTACAAAGATTGGGAATTAAGCAGCCCTATCCAGTTGAATGGAAGGAAGTCCCGTTCCCACCGAAGTACAAAATCCCAACAATCTCTTTGTTCGATGGCAATACTTCCCCAAGTCAATTCATCAATCATTTTGAGGTAATAACTGTTCAACTTCAGCCAAATGACGCTCTTCTTACCAGAGTGTTCGTCGGTTGTTTAGCCGGCGTAGCATATGACTGGTACAGAAGTTTGCCCGATGGTTGCATCACTTCCTTTTCAGGTCTCAAACAAATCTTCCTAGAACGGTTCTATGAAGGATTCAATGATATGACTATGTCAGCTCTCAACAAAATCAAACAGAAATATAATGAAACTGCTGAGAGTTTTATCGAACGGTTCCGCCGTGAAGCTTTGAAAATGCCTCCCGGAACTCCAGCTGCTGTCACTATTGATACATGTAAGGCAAATCTTTTGCCTATTATCAGTATGTGGACGGGATCTACCCAATTCCAAGATTGGCCCTCATTCATTGTCAACACCAAAGCTGCTGAAGTGAGTGCCGAGAAGTTTAAACAATTGGGGGTACAAATGTCTAACCCCGATCGAGATGAGCATCAAACTTCAGGTGGTGGCAACCGCCAAAACAATCGTAAAGCAAAAGAGACTTTGAACATTAATTTGAACAAAAATAAAGAATCTTTGGCTGTCAATGTGGCTCCGCCTACATCCACTCCTACTCCTTCTGCACCTCCACCGAGGGAACCTCGTCCAAAAGTGGAATATTCCTTCGACGAGAATGACACTGCAAGCATCTTTGAGTGTTTACTCAAAAGCAATAAAATTCAACTCCCAGACCCAAAGAAACCTGATAAAGTCGGTAAGACAGATCATCCTAAATATTGTGTCTATCACAGGTTCATTGGACATCCTACTCGAGCATGCTATGTACTCAAGGGTAAAATTCAGGAGCTTGTTAATGCTGGTGTAGTCACTCTGCAGCAAGATGAGAAGACTGTTACTGCAAACATGGTTTCAGTCCAGTTTGGGGACTTTTCCCCGCAGATGGTACAATACGGTGTCATTCCAATTCCTAAGCTATTCTTGAGATTGAGAATCTCCTACTTCCACCAAATGAAGGTCTAGTTTCCCTTGTCTCTTGATAACGGTGAAATCATGTGGATCTATCCCGATCTTGCTCCGAAATTTGAGGTATCCGCTTCTTCCAAGAAGAAAGCTCGTTCTAAAAGCAAAACCAAGGTTTGCAACATGGTGTCTTTTGATCCCATAGTTGACGAAGAGATTCTGCTAGGCACCAGATCAGGAAAAGCCTATTTGAAAGATCATTCTGAAGGTCAAGAGGATCCTGCCTCTTCTTCTGAACCTGCCCCAGCACAACCTGCTTCCACTGAAGAGGTCCCTTCTACATCTTCACCAGTTGTAGTATCTATTCCTCCTAAGCCAATGACGGCTGACAAAGGTAAGCAACAAGTCCGCTTTGATAAGCCCCTGAAGAAGTCATCTCCTACAGGACTTGAAAAGCCGTACAACTTTGATATATTGGCTCAACTGGCCAATACACCGGCTAGACTGTCAATCTTCGAGCTTTTGCGCCTTTCTAAGGAGACTCGAGAGACTTTAAGTGAAGCTCTGATGCAGGCTGAAACTTGCCTAACTCTTCTCAAAAAGCCAGAATCAGAACCAGTCTCTTGCCATCACTGTCATAGTGTCTTGGAGTTGATTCCAAATATTACTTTCACTCAGGATGATATGCTATTGGAAGATAATAGACATGATTGTCCTCTCTACTATACAGGATATGTCGATTCGATGAAGGTCGATCGTATCCTGATAGATCCAGGGTCTGCACTTAGCATCATGCCAAAGACTATGCTAGATGCGTTGAAGATACCAGTGCATAGTCTTTCAAGTACAATCACTACTATCTTGGGATTTAACCAAGAAAAAAGTGAACCTTTGGGCAAGATTCGCTTAAAACTTCAAATAGGCAATCTTCGCACAAAGGTGACCTTTTATATCATTGACAATCATGGTTGTTCTTACAACGCTCTTCTGTTTGTAAATCATCAGACAAGTTCATGTTTGTAAATAAAATTTTATTCAATCATGAGTGATAGTACATGATATTAAGGAAGATCACTATCATCCTTCTCTACATTTGGACGCGGACCACTTCCGTCCTTTTCAAAAACACGGTCAGCAAAAGAGCTGAGAACCTCTTTGCTGGAGCCTATGAGGAATTTGCAGGCAGCCATCCTCATGGCTTCTTCTTCCTCAGTCCTTCCTGGTTCAAGCAGAAAGTCCAGGACGTCTCTCGGTGGCTTGGGTGCAGACGAACCTTCGCCTGCTTCTGCTTCCTTCGGCTGAATCGGATCGACATGACGTTCTTTAACGTCTTCTTCAACCTTCGGGGCGAGCTCAGTCTTCTTGAGTGCATCTTCAGACGACATTTTTATGTCAAAAAGTGAAAGTGTTTATTCCTATTAGATTTTTGTCTTATTTATAGGAAGAGATTTCTCAAACAACGAAGCGACACATTCATCCGACGGTTCATCCGTTCATTTAATTCATCCGACGGTTCGTCCGTTCATTACATTCATCCGACGGTTCATCCGTTCATTTAATTCATCCGATGGTTCACCCATTCACATTCATCCGACGGTTCGCCCGTTCATTCATTATCATTTGACAGTTTATCTGTTCGTTTTATCAGTTGACGGTTTTTTTCCGTTCATCTCACATCTTTGTCAGCAATTTGTCGTTTTTGATTAAGTTATCAATTGAAATATTAGTATTCACTATATTCTGCCACGTCCATATTAACTCTGTGCAGATATAATGAATATAATTATTTTTACAAGAAATATATCATGTCTTGCACCTCTGAATATATTTTCTATCTCTATTATTTATATCTAAATAAGATATGCAACAAATAATGGAGCCACAGCAAAATGTCTTTTATTCATCAAAATACGAGGCATTACAAGAAACACATCTACGACAAAAGATATAAAAAGTTCTATTGAGAAGGAGGAATGATCAAGTTATCAATCTGCTGCTTCAGAGTCTGCAGCTCTTCTTCATGAGTGGATGTCACCCTCCTTCTAGCTTCTTCCATCCCAGTCTCTTCATTAAAGACGGGCATCTCTACAGTCCGGCGGGTGATCTCTGCACCATGAGTAGCATCGTACTCAGCCTTCTCTTGAATCGAGGCGTTGAATTGATCAATCACAAGTTGATAATTAGCAGTTTCCTCTTCCAATTCTTGCTGGAGACGATCAATTTTTGCTCACAGTTCAGCAGTTCTCTTTCCCTTTCTTTCAGCCATCAAAGTTACTGATTCAAGCTTAGAATTGTATTCAGCGGACTTTGCGGAATAAGCCTCCAAAAGATTTTGAAGATTCATCCTTTCCATATCAGCAGCTTGGGCCATTCGCTCGAACTCAGCCTGTACTAGAGATTCTATTTTCTTTTGTTTGAGCTCCTTATATTTCTTTATGGAGACTTCTAATTCAGCCAGTATATGTTCAAGGAGAGTAGCTTGAGCTTCATCACCTTGCTCCCTTACAGCTCTCACCAAAAGAGATGTTGGTTTTCTAACCATAAAGAAATCAGCTCCCTCTTTGTCTATCATTTTGTTAACGAGGGGTCTCAGCGACTCAAAGAAACATCTGGTAAATGATTGCACAACTTGTTGATTAATTGCCAGAGTCCCGGGAGTTGCAGCTACTCCTGTTGAAGATGAAGCAGCAGGATGCTCGATCCTTTGTGTTTGGATGGCAGGTTCTTTAAACAAGGGAGCCAGAGTGGAGCTATTCGCCCCTCCTGTTTGTTCCTCTGCAAAAGTTAAATTGTCAGTCATTTGCCAAATAACCAAGAAGATTAAATAAAGACATTCCTATCTTGGTTCAATCTAGCAATAGGGTTATCCCCTACAGGAATAGACTCCCGCTGAGCAGAAGTCACTTCAGCCGCAATAGCTTGGCTACTGCCCACCTTTGAACCACAAGATAGATGATGACTACTACTAACGACTACCGTTGTTATGGGTACTAAAGCCAAGTCTGTCGGAGGTGTTGGAAGAGTCTCATGATCTACAGGAAATATAAATAAATATATTAGCTATCGATCTATTCTAAAAATTATTGCTAATTTTATTTTATACCTTGAGGATCGGTGACGGGAGTTTCTTCTGGAGCTTTGTCGTCTGCTGCTTCTTCTGGAGATATTTCTATCTCAGCATCCTTTTTAGGATCTAAAGTATCAGCAACTTTTTCTGAAGACGCCTCCACTTCAATATCCTTTTTAGGATCTGAAGCATCATCGGCAGCAGTAGGAGATGGGTGCACTTCATCATCCTCTTCAAGATCTTGTATGTATTCATCAACATTCTCAGATGAAGAGCTCTCTTCATCCTCGTCTTCTTCTTCTGGTGCCTTTTCGCTGGTAGTCGCGGCTTGGTCACCATAGTCTTCTAGAGGACTGTAGATACAATCTTCTAAAGCTGCGATTACTTCGCGATCTTCTTCTTCGCGAATGATTCTTGGAGTAGGTGGAAGTGTAATAATCTGTAGCTGCTCTTCTCGTACTTTTTCTGCAGTATTTCCTATAGGCTCTTCGGCCTCAGTTTCAGGAGCAGGATTTGTCCTTTGCTCAACATCCTCTCTATGTTCAGGACTAGGAGTTCTATTCCTAGGTTCTGAAACAGGAGTAGGAGATGGCAAAGTTAATCCAGCGGCAGCATTCCTCACCATTGCGGACAAAGCTTGATTCTTTCTCTGAGCCAGCTTCTTTCTTTTCAATGGCCTATCACGGCTCTCTATATTGACAGTTTCAATCTGTTTCTGAATGGAAGTTGGTGTTGTAGCCTCTTCTGGTTGAGTTGACCCGGCTAGTTGCCGAGATTGAGATCGCATAGTGATTCTTTCAGAAGAATGTTCTAAAATTAACTTCTTCTTTGCCGCTGGAGCAGGAGGCTCCTCTCTTCTCTTCCTATTTGCAGGAGATTTACCTACTTTCAGAGAAATACGCATTGCTGCATTTACTTCTTGAGGGACCATCATATCCCTCAAAACTTCCAAAGGAGCATCGGCCGGCTCGTACACCTCCTTATTTATAGGAATCGACATAGCCATTCTTCCTTTCTTCAATCTCGTCGAAGAAGCGAAACTATCTGCGAGATTAAAATTCTCAGCAAAAGTGTTTGCGGATGTATAGAATACTGTATAAGTAAATAGCATCATAGGACCATGAGTGCTATTTGCTGGCATTGAGAATGTGGCCTTCGTATCACGGGCATTATAATAAGCCCAAGCTCTGGCCCCGTCTATCAAATAACCCTTGCCTTGGAGGTAGGTGATTGCATTCCCCACATGGAATTGATCATATCCAAACTGCCGAGCAAACCGGCTGGGGAGATAGGGTTCTAAGTAGCATTCCTCTTCGAACCGGTAAACCAGATGAGATGGTCGAATCGTCTTCAACCATTCAAAGGCTGCACGGGTTAGAGGCTGCATCTTTGAGTCCACTATATTTGTTGGCATCTGATCATATCCAGCAGGGAGAGAAGCACAACAAAAATTCCATCCTCTATTCAGATTTAAAACATATCTACACTCGCTCAAAGAAGTGTATTTCCATTTTCCATGAGAATACCTTCGGAGAAAACTGCCATCAACCGGTCCCATGCCGGGGTCCATTAAGGTGGGATAGTGGAGAAGCAACCATCCAAATAGATATATGTATGGCAGTTCTAAGCGAGGGAACTCTTTCTCTCCTTTTGCCTTCAGCATCAGGTCAACATACAAACAAAGACTGGCATTTAGTTTGCAAGTCATTACTGATAACAAGTCCACCTTATAGCCGAAGACTAACTTGACAGCAGCGAACAGAACGCCGCGGTGAAAGCGATCCACAGCATTGGATCCGGGAACCACAAACCGCCGAAGCCAGTATGTTAGAAACCCTGCCAGTTGGGCTTCTTCTGACATGGGTCTATAGCCCATTCTCAAATAACTCTCTAGAGTGTCCCCTTTCTTCAAAGGAGGATACTCATGATCATCTTTCACTTGTTTATCAAAGTTACCACTCTGTTCCATCAGCTTTATAACTTCTGTATTGCTCAAAGGTTTGAAGAAGTTAGGATAACATTTGTCATTCTCCTTAGTCTTTTTCTCTTCTATGTGGTTAAGGAACAGATATGGTAACCACTTCGAAGAATAACAAGTGTTGGCGGTAGCACTCTTATAAAACAGAGAGCAGATCTTGTAATGGCATAGCAGTTCCTCGAACACTGCCACCATCGCTGCATTCTCTTTTCTAAGCTTGTCCAGCTCATCATTAGTTGGTACAAACTCCTCATATGGAGCGTCTGCCATCGGCAAGTACGAGATATATTTCATTTCGTGGAGTGCAAAGCCAATTTCTCCACAAGGGGTCATAAAAGTTCCCGTTCTATAGTTGTATCTTTCAGCCAAGGCCAAGAACATGTGTGGATTGGGTACAAAACCATAAAAAGTGGCGTGCACTGCTTGGTACAGATTGATCTGTTGAAGTTTGTCTTCAAATGTTGACAGAATCCAGTTGGCAATACAGTTCCATCTTCTATAATCTGGATTTACCAATCCAGTTAATCTGATATCTTGTTCAGGGTATTTCCCTTTAGCCTTCGCAAATTCATTTACAAATATCGGCGTTCTGACAGACATCAACATAGAGGAGTTCTCTGGAGGAATGCAACCTGGTCTCAAGCCCCTCAACAAGACGTTGTATCGATCAGAAGAGCTGTAGAACATATCCTTCTTATTGGGCCCCTTCTTCACAAAAATTTTCCCTGCACGGGCATCTTAGAAAAGAGTGATGTTCCACTCCATCTTCCTTGGGTAGCTCGCATGAGCATACCGGGATAAAGGGAGGCAGCGGGCAATATCTGGTATGAAGAAAGACCTATTTTCCTGATGGACTATTCTTTCCTCCATCCTTGGCCTTGGTTGCGAGCTTTTCTCAAAGGCTTCACCGAACAAGAATAGAGGTTTCTTATGAATAACAACATCTGCTGTTTCCAAGGGCTGTCCATTCATTAAACACAGGAGAGTCTCATTATCTTGAGATATCAGGATTGCCTGACGGGAGGCCGGTAGATCATACCGAGGATAATGAACATGGGAGAGATCCTCTTTATACTCAGACTCTGAGAGAGTTCCCACAAAATGTTCATAATCTGGATCTTCTCTGATCTCAACTGCATCAAAAACAGATAAAGATCAGTACAAGTCAAAGACTCTGTTTTCAGATTACACAAAACATTAGAGTGCGCAATCCTCAGATTACGCTGACATAGCTTGCGCAAATGTTAGATTGCGCTGGCTTAGGTCATGCAAACATCAGATTGCGCATCTCATCAGGATGCGCAAAGCAACAGTTTGCGCTGACTTCCTGCGCAAATCAATCGATTGCGCTGACTTCCTGTCAGCACAATTCAACAGATTGCGCAAGAATACAGCCTTCATAAAAATGAAGACTGACAGTTGATGCAACGAAAACCCTAAAAAGGGTGGCGCAATATGAACTCATCTCTAAAAGAGATGAGTTTCGAAGATCAAAAGAAGTCGAATCACCCTAAAAAGGGTTTTCGATCGGTTGAACAACCTCTCAGAGCGGGGTGCACGGATTTATAACGAGATGTTCGTCGTACAACTCTGTCTGATGGCTCGGCCGGGGCCTTGCCCTTGTTGGCGGTGGTGGAGGAGCGTCGAGGAGCCATTGGTCGTCGGAGAGGAGGGCTGAAAACGAAGAGCTCGAAGTCTTTCTTTCTCAAAAGCACGAATGTAAGTAAAAAATATTTCTAAGTTTGAAGAGACTATTTATAGTCTTCGAAATATGAAACGGCTACCTCTGATTGCGCCTGAAATTAAGGTTCATCAATTGCGCGCAGACAGCTCACCATTATGCGTAACTTGATTTAAATTTTATAATTCAAAGTATTTCGAAACTTTGAATAAATTCAACTTTCGAAAACTTTGAAGGAGGTCTTGTAGGTCCTAAAAAATCAAGTTGCATCAATCAATAAAGTCAAAGAATCAAGATATACATCATTCAAGTAAACTGTGCAGACAATGGATTGCGCAGCTCTCAGATTGCGCATGCCAGATTGTGCACACATCCGATTGCGCAAAGCTGACGTGGCAAGAGTCATCATTACCTGACAACCAAATCAGATCTCTGACAACTGACAGCACGGATATCAAGGAGGCTGTTCGTTTATCGCGCCACACAATGCTCGAGGACGGCTGACAGCTGGCAGCGCGATCCATTTCCTGCACAGTCTAATCCTGCGTAATCCAAAGCCTGCGTAAACGAAGTCGGCGCAATCCAAAGTCTGCGCAGTTCAATGTGCGCTTTCTATCAACACAACTGATAAAGTACACGTGGTATTCATGCCATCAATTGCTCATTTCGTGGCAACTGCCTATGCACGATAATGCGCATTTCAATCAAATGATGCCATGTGTCCCACATAGTTAACCCATGATCCAGCAACTGCCTGCATAGTCCAGTGCTGCGCAAACCAATTGCTGCGCAAATCATCATGCGCAGTCCAGAGTAACTAAAAGTTAGTTATTTCTCAGAACTCTATAAATAGAGTTTCAAGTCTTCATTCAAGAGGATCACGAATCAAATATCAAAAATCGAAGAGTTCAGGAGTTCTTGCCCAAGTGCTGCTGCATTCTTCCGAGGCTTTTGCCTTCGACTTCCGAGGCTTTCTGCCTTCAATTCAAGAGTTGTCTTCAACTTCAGAGGCTTCGTCTTCAAAGTTCACATCGTCCAAGGGATAAAGTAATCGTCATCTAGATTGGATTCCTAAAGTTGTACCATTCCCAGAATTTAAATTGTAATCTTTTACAAAGTTTGTATCAATAAAGTTTCATACTTTTGTTTTTGCAAACAGCATCTATCAACCGTTCTCATCCAAACGCATTAGCAAAATACCACAGAATCCCAATCGTTCTTACCATAACCAATATGAGCCTCCAATATTTGGTAGAAATTGCAAATTCAATTGCTCCTTTCCAAAGTTGTATGCCAATGGTCTTATCTCAATTCCTCTCTGCTTATTCCTTCTCTAGAACCTATCATTCCATTGCTCGTGTTATTCCTTCCATGGCTATATCCGTCCCTTCTAGGTATAGTAGTCATCTAACCATAAAATTTGATCCTCGTCAAGTGTTTCTTTACTTGATCATTATATCCACATGTTTATATATATATATATATATATATCCAAATTCACTTCCTCCATGGGAGAACATTACCAAATCCTAAACTCTACCTACGTTTCGTCTATCTTCCGATAACTCTTCCTTTAATCAAAAAACTTAAAACCGCCAAATATTTTCATTTGTTTGAATGAGGTTTAGGCACTAGTGAGCACTATCAACAGTTATAACCCGAATAAGTCACAAGTTAAGACATACCACTCTCTCAAGACTAGCTTTTTCAAGGTATTCTTCTACCTTTCCTAACCTTTAGCTAACTAATATTGATCCCAAATATGCTCTTACTAGAAATGAGATAGGTAACAATCTATGTTTCTCCCGCATATAGCTATCAACTATTAACATATAGTCATCTACAAGATGTATATCAACTATTTAATATATAAAGCTAACCACAACTATCTACAGCTTCCAAAATATATAACTAAAATAATAATAATAATAATAATAATAATAATAATAATAATAATAATAATAATAATAATAATAATAATAATAAAAAACAAATAATGAATAAATGAATAAAAATATATATATGCAACGTACTAAGGTTGAAACAGGAAAGAGATTGAGCCAATAGAGATTGATATGGTCCTAATAAGTTTTAGAAAAATCAAGTATAATTTTATAGAAAATCTATCCTTTTTGGCTGTGATAAGAGATTTCTGAAAATAGAAAGCCGCTAGAAATACAAATCCTCTAACCGGACAACAGTCAGAATAATTTGATGGTGCAGAAAATACAACCATATTATGGATATAGTCTCAATAATATCCGAAAATCCAAGTATATCCGAAGTCACTTTGCCTCAAATTCATGCCTCGCCAGAGTGCACCTGACTGCAGTAAAATTTTGGCTATATAACTTGAATAATGATAGGTTACTGAGTGGTCTATCAACTTTATCCATTTCTGGCTGAACAACAAATGAGACAAATTTGATGCATTTAGGACGTAGTCTCAATATTATCCAAAAACCTATCAACACATGAATCACTTCAACTTAGAGTCTATGTCCCGCCAGTGCGCAACTAGCTGCAGTAAACTTGCAGTTTCCATAATTCAGATAAATGACTGTAATGCATATGTGCGAAGTCATATTAGCTCACTGAATATTTTCTTAACTTTGTCCATGGGAATTTCAAAGGGATAGCTCAACAATTCAAAAGTTTTCCAATGACAAAAAGAAAATTCAATAATAGAATAGAATCAATTCTTTGACCGTTTCTGCTTCATGATACTCAAGTATTGAGTTTTGGAAGTTTTCTAGGCCTTGAACTGATCAAGAAGTTCTTAGAGAGAGTAAAGTTTCAAGTTGAGTGGAGGAAGTCAACAAATGAAAATATTCTTAGTCTTAGAATAACTTAGGAAATATTATTCAATATTGGAATTATTTTTGGAAAATAATTCCCTTGGAAGATTCGTGAACAAGCTAAGTTGAACCAATTCCTTTGGCAATAATTAACCTTGGGGCTTTATGTTCCAGAAGAATTTGGTTCGGGATTGGTCCCAAGAAAGTCAATTGAAAATAATGTCAAGATAAATGGTTGGATACACTAGTCGTAAAAATACTCTGGATAGATAAAAGTTTACCAAGTTTGCTAGAGAAGAATTTGAACTCTAAATAATGAAATAGATCTAGATTCTAAATAAAGATAGGGAAGTATGATTTGATCAACTAATTGAAAATTTCGAAATAGGTTTGTTGAAAAAGGAGATTGGAAAAAATCTAATCCTAATCCATAAATAACAAAAGAGTATGGATGCTAAGGAATGCTGGAGTATGATAAGGATATGGAGGAAAATAACCTCTGAAAGCCAAGAGACACTAACAGATATATAAAGTCTAGAAACTAAAGTAGATAGTAAAGTAGACCACCATACAATCTGCCTATGCGGGATAAGGTTTAGGATGCAAGACATAAGCAAGTAGCCTACCAGTCTATAACAAAAAAAAATATTTATTTATAATATTTTTCGGTCATATGTTGTGACAAATCAATGTTCTAGTGTTCTAGTTGTTTCTAGGTATGTTCACTTAAGTTGTTGATTGGACCTGCATGGGCCACCACTAAAAATATGTCACGACCCGATCCCAAAATTGTTTGGGTCGAACCGGATCATGCCCAGCCTGTACCGTTGTGAAATGGCGGCAGTAAGCTATTCTATATGCAGGTATTCACAACCACATCTATACATTTGTCACAACTTGTATATACGAAAATTTTAAAACTTTTATTCAACAATTGAAAAGTAAAACTGGAAATGGAAGAACTGAAACAAAGTACTGAATTCAAATTAACAAAACTCCAAAACAATAAAACTAGAAAACTGGAAAACAACTAGCTAGGCGTTCGGCTCATCGGTTTCAGGTTCTGTGTCCTCCAAGGGGGACTCTGGCAACACCATAGGATACAATACCGGATCATAGTAGCTATTGTATAATAGCTCAGTATCCTCAATGTCACCTAAAAATGTGGGTCTCCAGTCATGAGGGAGCAAGTACGAATATGTATCTCACATTTCAAATAATAATAGAAAAGTGCAGGCTAAACAGTTGAAACAATATTTTCCAGCAATTTAACAATTTAAAACAATGTGATTTGAATGTGTAATCATCTATGACCGGCTTGGGTTGTACAATAGCGTCCTAGCGACGCGATACGGCTTATCTCCGTGTGTAAGAGGGGTAAGCTCGCACAATCATGCAATATGGAGGGTATTGGTCATAAACGTTACACTATTCCCCCAATCTCCACAATCAATATCAATCAATATTTAAACCCTTGGAGAGGGTTCCGTGTAGCAATGTGGTTTAAACATGCAACTTGATAATTACTAAATAAAATGCAAGAAAAACATAACCGTAACTTGCCTCTGTTAATTGACTGGATCGGGAATGTCAGTACCGAGGAAGAAGTCAAGTACGTCTCTGAGATCCTACAGTTGAGAACCTTGACTTAGAACCATAATAAAACCATTCTAGGTGTGCTATTTACAATCTCTAGAAACAGACCCTAGTCAGATTTTAAGTTACTTAGTTAATCTACCGAAAAATGTCTAACGTCGCAATCTACGTTGGTTATCGTTTTAATTGAATAAGTCGGTTACTTGATTTAATTGGAGAAGATAGCATTTATAGGTTGATTGGCAAATCTTTCTATTTTTATAATATATATATATATATATATATATATATATATATATATATATATATATATATATACATTGTTTCTAGTGATAAAACATGAACTTGTTAACTTACCAATATTTTATTCATTTAAAAATTAAGTGTGAGAAATCCTTTTTAATTTTATACAAAAAAAAATAATTAATATCTAATTTATAGTTACTCGTCTAGGTACGCGTGTAAAACCCCTATTTTTTTTTAAAATTTATTTTATTATTTTATTAGACTTCAAATTAATTTATGCAATTTATGATTTTTTATATTATTAGAAATGACCTTAGCCATTGTTGAATTTTGGAACACAAGACTACCATAAATTTTGGCACGGAAGATGTAGCAGTGTGCCTTGACTAGTGTATTAGCCATTGTAAGCCCCTATTTTTTTTCAAAATTTTATTTAATTATTGTTTATTAATTTTTAATGTTAATTTTAGCCTTAAAATAATTATTAGGATTTTTAGGAATTTTTCTAGAATTTTTAAATGAGTTTTAAATGAGTTTTATATATTAAAAATATCATTTGTAATTTATTTAAATGTTTTAATATCAATTTGCAATTAATAAATTGTTTTTAAGTTGGGACTTGCAAATATTATTTGCATTTTGACTCTGCGGGGGACCTAAGCGTAATTACCTAAAAACCTAGGGACTTTTGGGCAAAACCTAAACCTAACCCCCCCCCCCCCCCCCCCCCCCGACGACCGGACAGCTGCCGACGACCGGCCAGCTGCCCCCCCCACACGTCCCGACCGACTTTGCACCGCCATCGACCTCTATAAAACTCCCCTCTCTCTCCCCCCTACCGAAACCCTAACCCTAAATCTCCTTCGCCACCCTCCACGACCACCTTTCCTCCCCGAACCCTAGCCGCAACCCTAGCTCCGGCGAACTCCTCCGCCACCCCCACAGCGACTAACACCCCCAACCACCACCACCATCACCTTCGTCTCGACGAGGCGAATCCAGCGCCACCGACGCGCCACCACCACGACGCCTCCTCCGTCTGATCGCCTCCTCGACAGCAGCTCACCCCCATCGGACACGTACGTGTCACTCCCCCTCTCTTCGATTCGTGTCTCGTATACACAAACACGGACTCGCCTGGTCCCGACGAACCCAATGCAAAGCTCGGACACGCGTAAGTCGTGTCGTGCGTGTCGTGCAAAGCACGGACACGCTGATCCTGTGTCCCTAACTGTCAGGACACAGGGCCGATTTTATTTCTTTTTTTTTTATTAATCTATCCTAAACAGAAATAAAACTAACCTAAACTCATTCTCTAACACGAAGCACGAGCTGGCCCACTGGCCAGCGCGCATTTCTTAAACCCCCCCCCCCCCCCCCCCCCCCCCCCCGCTGCTGGGCTGAGTTCGAGCCCCCCCTTTCTTTCCTTCTGTTTTCTTTTTCTTTTTCTTTTTTTTTCTTTCTTTTATTGTTTTATATATATATATATATATATATATATATGTATATATATATATATATATGTATATACTAGTATATATGTATATATCTACTGTTTTAACAGTATATGTATATATGTATATATATTTTATGGTTAGTAATTCTATCTATATATGTTAGTATTTATATATATATATATATATAATATATATATATATATATATATATACACATATGTATATGTATATATATTTTCTTGTTTATGTATATATATTATTATATATATATATACTTTATAAATTAGGTATTTTCTTGTGTATATATATATGTACTTTTGGCATAGGTATGTAAATATTCTTTTATATAAAAATTTACCTTATTAAAATAATAATAAATATTTGCACTATTACCAACTAGTATTTTTATTGTATTTAAATTACTGCAACCATTTTGATGTCCAAGCCTAGCATGGGTATTTGGGCTCAAATGTGTTTTCACACATTCAAGACATGTACAAGTCATATTGGACTTGATTCATGCCTTGGGTCCTGTATTTGAACCTTGGTTCAAATTATGTACATGGACAAAATACGCAGATAATTAATCATTATTGTGCATTACTGTTTTTGATTTTCTAAAAATACTTAGAGTGTTGCCAAAATTATGGAAAAATAGTTTTTAGATACTTTGTTAAATTAGCTAATTTAGTATAATTTTTGTAGTATTTAAATTACTGTTTTGCCACTAGTTTGGCATATGAAACCAGAACTCACTTTCTGTATATTTATGAAAACTGATTTTTCTAAAATATTTCTGTTGGGTAATAAATCCCAGAAAAATTATAATAAATTTCTATAATTAACAAGGTTTCTGTCAGTATATTATTCTGCATTTATTGGAGATTTCTAGTATTTTCTAAAATTGTTAGAACACAGTGCACAGAATGTTTATTTTACCAATAATTATGACTAAGTCATGACTTGTGATTTTTTGTGTATTTCTAGTATTTGGATTGCTAACCAGCCTTAATATGGGAGACCCATGTGTTAGTTAGATGCCAAATCACTTCACTTTGAACCCCTAGGCTAAGTTCACCTAGCCAATGTCCAATTTGGCCTTCTCACATCACTAGTGTATTTAATTGTCTTGTAACTTAGAGTCTGAGTATATATATGTTTTCAGTGCCAGGACACTCTACATCTTAGCTTTATTGTCATTGCATTACTTTGCTCCAGGCAAGTACATCTACAAACTCATTTACTGTCTTTTAATGTTAAGTACATGTGACAACCTTGTAAATTACCATTAATCCAGTTGCAAGTCTTTTGTTAATTGTACATGTTAAAACACTGTTATGTGATAAAGAATGTTAATCAACCCATGTGAATGCTGATCCTTGGAGTAGCAAGTCAAATCATAACATGTTTCATACTATTGACAGTTCCCACCATGCTTTACACTATTTCCCGTATCTTTTACATGATGATCACTGGGTTATGAGAGAGTTGATAGTATAGTTACTGGACTCGTGGAATGTACTCACTTACATTGCAGTATGCTAATTGTGTAGTTTCTGGACTTGTGGAATGTACATACGTACATTGCAGTAAACTAGCAGTGCGGTTTCTGGACTTGTGGAATGTACATACGTACATTGCAGTAAATGAGAATGTAGTTTCTGGACTTGTGGAATGTACTTACGTACATTGCAGTAAACTAACAATGTAGTTTCTGGACTTGTGGAATGTACATACGTACATTGCAGTAAACTAGCATAGCACCTATTGACCGATCTCATACCAGCTCCAGTTTTAATACATAATGTACATATGCCACAATTGACAAGAGTGTCTTAAATGATAATCAAGATATACCATGATTTCCACTTTATATGATTTACCCTGATTCCAGTATGTCTATTTTTCAGTCTTATCATACCATGTTCCTGTTGTACATCTCTTGCATTATACATTCAGTACTTTAGTAGTAGAGGTTGTACTTGCTCCCGTCCTGACAGGATAACGTTGTAGGTATTTTGACCGAGGAAGAAATGCTTTGTGACCCGTACTATGGAGCTCCAGTTGAGGATATTCCTGCAGGAATTCTGCTTAGCTGCTTAGTTTGACTTAGTGTTTGGTTATTATCACAGTTGCTGTTTGTACCTTTAAACTGGACCTTGTCTCCAGTCTTACATTTTGGTTTGTATTATTATCAAACTTAGTATTTTTTATCTATATAGAAGCTGTGTTGTGATCATTCTTAAACTATCTTAATTATTAGCACATTTATCATTATTACCTGACTGTCTAGAACAGCTTACTGCGCTTTATCTTAAGCGTAGGCTGGACATGGCTCGGCCCCAACAATTTGGGTAGCGGTCGTGACATGTTTTTTTGGCGGCCCATGCAAGGTCCTGACTAAAGTTGTTTGGTTACGTTACTGTACCAAGCACGCCTGCAGAATTAAGGATAACTAGATAACACTAGGAACAACATCTAGAACACCTAGAGGAATTTTAGGATTGCAACATAGGAAAACTCATCACAGCATAGGACCGTAGTGTAACTAATTGTTTGCTTATGACTGCTTGCTTATTCTTATAATTCCTTTGTCTTTTATAAATAGATGGACCCTACACACTCTCCCGATTCCGCCACCTCAGGTGACGGTATACCTCCACCACCTCCTACCCGCAGCCCAGATGCCTCCACCCCCACCTCCTATCACCTCCCCAGACTATTTTTCCCTTGACGGAACCCAATTACTGGCTTGATCCAGGGGCTCCTGAATACTCAGCATACCCCCGTCTGCAACCTATAGAACATCAATTGAGCTAGGTAGTATCAAAAGTTTTATGAACCTAAAACCGAAGGAGTTTCTTGGGACGGAAGGCATAGTTGTAGCTGATGACTGGTTAGATTCCGTAGAGAGGAAGCTCATAGGGCTAGATTACCTGACGACCTTTGGGTCGAGGCAGCAGATTTTTGTTAGCAGACCTGGCAGGGGTCTGGTTCAGAAATGAGACGATGTTCATTGGCGGCAGAGGAAACTGGGAGCAATTCAAGATCCAGTTCAAGAGGAAGTTCTTCTCCACCACCGCTAGAGTTGCCATGGGATTGCAATTCCAGAACCTGCAACATGGGAGCCGTACAGTCGATGAGTACGCAGGTGAGTTTAGCAGACTCATCGTTTGCCCCGAGCTTAGTAGCCGACCCGAGGAGATGCTCGCAATTCTGCCATGGTCTTGTCCCGGACATTAGCATCTTACTAGTGGCCAACGGGATCACAGACTACTACCAGCTACTGGAGAGAGCCCGAGGTATCGAGGAGCGTCTTTGTCTTGCAAGAGGCCAGCTACCCACATCATGATGGGCCGTCCAAGTGCCAGACTTTCCAGCAGAGGACGACTACCCAGCACCAGCAGGCCTATTCTCCACCAGCTCATCCTCAGCATCAGTTATCATTTGCCCGAGATCCGGGCAACAGCAGCAGAGTTGGGTCTCTGTTGCCTTCTGCAAAAAGCCAGGGCACGATGTCTCCATCTGTAGAAGAAATTGAGCCAGTGTCTTGCTTGCGGGTCTTCCACCCATATGATTCGGGAGTGCCCGAAGGCGAAGCCATTTACCAGAGGACCTTCAGGGAGAGCATACCCTTTAGCCATCCAGGCAGCATACCAGTGCAGGGCCCAGAGCCAGAGCCAGAATACTTGACAGACGGTGCCACAGGTTGGATTTATTTGCATATGACTGTTTTGATCTAGTGCCTCATTAAGTAACCTGTCATTAGACCTTTACCAAACCATCATTTAGTAGCTGCACTCATAATAAGCCATTGACCAGTAGACCTGTTTCATAGACTTCCATCATTAGAAGATAGCCTTAGTCATCGCTGTAATTATTTTAAAGCGTTAGTTGCCTCGCGTATCTTCAGTCCTTGTGAATTTCGAGGACGAAATTTTTCAAGGAGGGAAGACTTGTAAGCCCCTGTTTTTTTTTCAAATTTTATTTAATTATTGTTTATTATTAATTTTTAATGTTAATTTTAGCCTTAAAATAATTATTAGGATTTTTAGGAATTTTTCTAGAATTTTTAAATGAGTTTTAAATGAGTTTTATATATTAAAAATATCATTTTGTAATTTATTTAAATGTTTAATATCAATTTGTAATTAATAATTGTTTTTAAGTTGGGACTGCAAATATTATTTGCATTTTGACTCTGCGGGGGACTAAGCGTAATTACCTAAAACCTAGGGACTTTTGGGCAAACCTAAACCTAACCCCCCGACGACCGGACAGCTGCCGACGACCGCCAGCTGCCCCCCCCCACGTCCCGACCGACTTTGCACCGCCATCGACCTCTATAAAACTCCCCTCTCCCCCCTACCGAACCCTAACCCTAAATCTCCTTCGCCACCCTCCACGACCACCTTTCCTCCCCGAAACCCTAGCCGCAACCCTAGCTCCGGCGATCTCCTCCGCCACCCCCCAGCGACTAACACCCCCAACCACCACCACCATCACCTTCGTCTCGACGAGGCGAACCCAGCGCCACCGACGCGCCACCACCACGACGCCCTCCTCCGCCTGATCGCCTCCTCGACAGCACTCACCCCCATCGGACACGTCGTGTCACTCCCCCTCTCTTCGATTCGTGTCTCGTATACACAAACACGGACTCGCCTGGTCCCGACGAACCCAATGCAAAGCTCGACACGCGTAAGTCGTGTCGTGCGTGTCGTGCAAACACGGACACGCTGATCCTTTGTCCCTA
>JANAVB010027799.1:216737-405954 GCA_029216955.1 Iris pallida
CCTTCTCTTTGATGCGCTGGTAGGGTTGGCACTAAGAGCAGTAATTGGACCAGTTTTCCTGAAAGATGCATCTGTCCATCTGCCATCACTAGCGCTGCTAACATCATGGTAGAGTCCAGTCATGTTTCTGTCATCATAAGTAAAGAATTGTGAAATAGAACAGTGGTGACGATGTAGAAAGAGAGAAGATAGGCAAGCATTTGAGCATAAGCAGAAGATGTACCAATACATGCAGATATTAGTAATACTTATCATGTGGACGCAATAGAGGTGTGATACCCTTAGCAGGGCACCATGAAGCTGACACGCTCAAGAAGCAGATTAGCAAACTAAAGATACCACCTATGGGCACTAGGCAGAACAAAGCTCATAACTAACTACCTAGTGAGCATCAAACGTGAAATCTAAAGAGAGAAGCAATTCTGTTATGGCTATAGTACGATATTGGATGACATGTGTAGGGGAAATGTATTGTTTCTCTTCCAGGTTACTGTAAAATCATGGAAGCAAAATCGAGTGGAGATGACACGTTGTCCTGTTTATCACAAAGTGTGATACCTTATTCTCTTGACGGAGAGCGTTTCTTTCTCGTAGTTGATGGGAACGGGGTCCATCCCCATGATGAAACAATATGGATTTGATCCATGGAAATCGGTCACTCATGGTTGGGTTTGGCCAAGTACTTAGCCATTTTTCTGGGTGCAGTTTTTTGTGACAAGATTCAGTTTTGGGAGGTTGTTTTGGATATGTTGTCATTTCTTGGCCCGGTCTTCAATACGAAATTTGTTGAGAAAAGTTTATCTTTCATTCAAGCTTTGAACCAGATCATTTGAAGGTGTGTTGAAGAAGTTATGATCATCTGAAGTAGCCTATCTATTAATATCCTGCATGCATTCAGCTTGCATGCAATATTAATGTATTGCCTTTCTCCATGCATTGGGGGGAATGGAAGAACGAATCTTGGGATATGGAAGGGCTGACCTTTGGACTTCTCCATGTAATGAATGTGGTGTACCCAAGAGGTATATCCTCCTATAAATATAGGGGAGATGGTGAAGGTTGAAACACACAACAAGTAGAAGAACAACACAACTTGTAATCCTCACACTTGTAATCCACTCAAAGTGAGTTTGTGAGAGAGATAGTGATCCTCACTTTAAGTTGTACCACCTTAGATGAGGGTATTAAGTTGAGCATTTTAAATTAGGAGGTTCTTAGTTGGAATGGAATAAACTCCGGGGAAAGGATAGAATCGGGAGAGGGGGTAGCACCTGTTTTAGTGGAGGAGTTCCTTCCCGGGACTTCATTTGGGTTTACTAATAGAGTTTTTTCTAAGATCCCGGTTGACGGGGTCATGCGAGAATCGATCATTGCGGCCTCTACAGAGGGGCCAATTATAGGGACTGATGAACCGACGATCCATGCAATTGTATAGGCTTCGATCGGCATAGCTAAGGGGTCTGTCGAGGAACCCACCGAACACCAGCCGCTGTCGGGCTCTATTCTTGCTCCATCCCTCTCTTCGGTACTCATGGATTTGCCTTCTGCTTCGGCTGCGCCTTCTGGCCCTAAGCGGGTTGTTCTATTTGCTTCGTAATCTTTTACTGCAGCTTCTCCGATGACCGCTATGAGTCAGGCCGATAAAGAATATGGTGCCAAACACTTGCTGAGCACCCTCCGTGATGCTTTGAGTCGTGGTATAGAGGGTTATGGACACACAAAAAAGAAGAAGAAGCACTGTTTTCTTATTTGCGCAAGGCACCACAAATCGAGTACTCCTGAGAGATCCTGCACTGAGAATCCGCGAGTAAAAAATTTGGAAAATGGGATGATGGAGATTGAACGGCAGTATGGGGCCCTCAGACACATTATCTTCAGTGATAGATCTGTGATTGTTTCCAATTAAATTTGCAGAGTCACCCTCATCGAGGCAGTCATGGGTTACACACTTAGTATCAAAGATCTCACTAACAAGATCTGACTTGTCATAAATTGGATCATAACCATACTTGATATTCTGGTCCCTTTTTGCATTCTCAGTTCTGGCAAAAGCCTCTTTGGTGCAGCGTTGGGCATCAGATTCTTTTAGGCGACTACCACCAACGATGTAGTAAGACATGACACTAACCAGTGTATTTTAAAATACCGAGATGTACATGTAAACGGCTATAGGTAATACGGCACATAGCACACCTGGCCAAGTGTGGGATGGCTAGCTTTCCAGTATAAGTCCAAGAGCATAGTTCCAGTTTTTGGGAATGTTCACATGTCTACTCCAATATTTCCCCGCCCAACAAGTACAAGTGAATCCATAACCCGACACGAAAGTAAGAACATGTCCAACCAGCACATGATGTTACCAGTAGGTGTTTCTAGTGGTGGTTCCAGTAATAGAGCCAGACATGTAAAAGGTAAGTGTCGCATGCAATGGATCCAGTAATATCAATCCGTGTTTGTAACAGAGAATCAAATAGAACTAACTAGAGCTGAATATAGAAATTGACAAGTAAATGAAAGAACTATCAGAGAATGTACTCGCCTGATACCCTGAAAGACTGATGAATACAGATGTCCGAACCGGAGTCACAATGTCCTAATTAGAGCAATACAGGTTATGATGTGTTCAATATGGTATAATTGAAGTATACAATACAAACTACATGATTCTAGGTCAATCTAGGTCAAAGTCAAACTCTTGGTCAACTCTGGTCAACTGTCTAAGTCAAACTTAGGTTAAAAAGTCAATATTGGTCAACTTTAGTCAAGGCCAAGTCAACCTTAAGTCTATCTAGTCAAATTCTAGTCAACAATGCTACTAGGTCAACCTTCATCTAACAAATCAATATCTAAGGGTTGACTAACCTAGACTATTCAAGTAAGCTAGACTAAGTGGTATCAAAACCATAATCCATTACCCAAAATCTAGTCACTAGGGTAACCCTTGTATGTAACCATAGTATACATACCTAAACTCCTATACTCAAACTCATATCAAGTACTACATATCTATATACATAATATAATCCCCAACCATCTCTTACTACTACTACTACTATGTTGGCTAAGGCTACTGCTGCCTTGCTGCAGTTGCTACTGCTGCTATTGTAATGTGCTACTACTGCAACCATTCCTAGTGTTATGCCTACTGGTTACTAGCTGCTTGCTAGTGCAGTGGCTGCAAATGCAACCAAATGACAATGCCAAGCACAAGCCAATGCAAGCAAGTAGCTGCAAATGCAATGGCTGTATGCCATTGCTGCTACTACTGCATTTGCTGCTCCTAAACCTCACTTAACTCTAACTCAACCTCCTCCTACAACCCTCACATTCACTGAAACCTGCCACCCCATATATCAAATATTTGACTTCACATCACCCATACCTTATCACTGAACTGAGACCACTCACACATATTACAACTCTCAAATATTGACTTCACATCACCCATACCTTACATCACTGAACTGAGACCACTCACACATATTACAACTCTCTATATACATAACAGGTATAGGTATTTATATAGCCACACACATACTACACATTATACAACATGGCTAACATGGCATTATTGGCCAAAATAGCCCGGAACTCAGCCCCTCTTTAGATAACCCAACCAACTTATACCAGCATGTATCAATATCTAAATTCGAAACCCAGACCCAAACTCATAAACCCAGAATCCCTCCCTCAATTCCTTCACACTCACAGACACACACTCACACTACATAAATACACACATAAATACACACACACACACACCACACACACACACACACACACACAGATAATATATATATATATATATATATATATATATAGCTCCACTTCATAAATTTTTCAAAAAAAAAACTTTATTTATTTGTTTATCCTATTTTAGTATCATGAAATAAATCATTTTGAAGCTTATAAGTGTTATTGCTACTTCCTTGTCATTTCAAAATTTTAGATAAATAGTTTGAAAGTACTAAAGTATGGTAATAAAAATATTTATATGAATTTATTTGCACCATAAAGACGTTATCATTATTATTTGGACCTTCAAAACCATTGACTTCAAAGGTAACTTGGAAGGCATATTTATCACGATCAATAAGAAGGGCTTTTTCGATTTTGCTAAATACAAAATAATATTAATTTTAGTACTAGATATATTTTCAAAATCATTAGCATAATCCCTCATTGGGTCGAGACAGATATATGACTACTTAAATTAATAGATACTATCGAATATATATTTTAAAATAACATTTAAATGATTTCGATAGGAATTAATTGTTTTGAAATAAGTTTATTTTATCTCAATTAAATACCGCCATTATCTACTCATGATCTTGATTTGATTAAGTTGTTTTGAACCTTTAATTGAATTTTTACATAAAGGAAAAGCTTTATCTACCAGAAATTGTACTCCTTATCAACTAGGATATCCACCTCCTATTTAAGGAGAACTCCTCATACATTCTTCTCACAAATTCCATCACTCACAACCAACATCATGGACGTGTTGTGCATCGTGTCCATGCCTACCGGAATCTTATTCCATTATTTTACCAGACATTCTCTCCCCCTCCGTGTCCGACAATTTCGGATACAAAGAAATAAGACCCCGACCAACTCCCACAACCACGTCCCTGCATCTCCGGCCACCTGGCTCATCCTCTGCCTTCCGTTCACCTCCTGCCCTTCCTGTCATCGACCACCCTCCCTGACACCACAACTCCACCTCGACAGGCGCCCTAGCAAGATCCTTCACCCTCTCCACCACCTTTGCATCTCCCAACACCACCACCCCACCTGCCAATCGAGCCGGGCGACCCCAGCCCCTACATCATCAGCACCACGTACCGTAACCACCATCCTCCTCTGCCATCGTCCATCTTCACCATACCCATCGCCATCTCCTCGTAGTTTCCTACCACTCCTGTTCCTCGTGTCAGGACCTGATCCCAAAATTGTTTGGGTCGAACCGGATCATGCCCAGCCTGCACCGTTGTGAAACGGCGGCAGTAAGCTGTTCTATATGCAGGTATTCACAACCACATCTATACATTTGTCACAACTTGTATATACGAAATTTTAAAACTTTTATTCAACAATTGAAAAGTACAACTGGAAATGGAAGAGCTGAAACAAAGTACTGAATTCAAATAAACAAAACTCCAAAATAATAAAACTAGAAAACTGGAAAACGACAAGCTAGGCGGTCTGCTCACCGGCCTCAGGTTCTCCAAGGGGGACTCTGGCAACACCACAAGATACAATACCGGATCATAGTAGCTATTGTACAATAGCTCAGCATCCTCAATGTCACCTAAAAATGTGGATCTCCAGTCAGGAGGGAGCAAGTACGAATATGTATCTCACATTTCAATAATAATGGAAAAGTACAGGCTAAACAGTTGAAACAATATTTTTTAGCAATTTAACAATTTAAAACAATGTGATTTTAATGTGTAATCGTCTATGATCGGCTTGGGTTGTACAATAGTGTCCTAGCGACGCGATACGGCTTATCCCCGTGTGTAAGAGGGATAAGCTCGCACAATCATGCAATATGGGGGTTATTGGTCATAAACGTTACACTATTTCCCCAATTCCTACAATCAATATCAATCAATATTTGAACCCTAGGAGAGGGTTCCGTGTAGCAATGTTTAAATATACAACTTGACAATTACTAAATAAAATACAAGAAAAACATAACTGTAACTTGCCTCTGTTAATTGACTGGATCGAGAATGTCGATACCGAGGAAGAAGTCAAGTACGTCTTCGAGATCCTACAGTTGAGAACCTTGACTTAGAACCATAATGAACCATTCTAGGTGTGCTAGTTACAATCTCTAGAAGCAGACCCTAGTCAGATTTTAAGTTACTTAGTTAATCTACCGAAAATTGTCTAACGTCGCAATCTATGTTGGTTATCATTTTAATTGAATAAGCCGGTTACTTGATTTAATTGGAGAAGATAGCATTTATAGGTTGATTTGCAAATCTTTGTATTTTTATTTTATATATATATATATATATATATATATATATATATATATATATTATATATATATATATATATATATATATATATATATTTTGATTTGCAAATCTTTGTATTTTATTTTATATATATATATATATATATATATATAACTACATTGTTTCTAGTGATAAAATATGAACTTGTTAACTTACCAATATTTATTTATTTAAAAATTAAGTGTGAGAAATCCTTATTAATTTTATACAAAAATAATTAATATCCGATTTATAGTTACTCGTCTAGGTACGCGAGACCAACTCAGAAAGAAAGTAAAATCTACACTACACAATACAGGATCACAGAAAATAAATAAAAAACTGGACTTATGCCCTTACAACTATTAACATAAATTAATTAAAAATTAAAAAGTTGCTGGCGAGCTCTAAATGCCGGAAACGGTCCAAACAGTAGGCCGAGGTAAATACTAAAAGCAGTACCAGTTCTAAAATAAATTATAATTAAACTAAAAAATTAAAGAGTCTCAGACTTAGTCGTGCAATCTCATGTTGCGGCTTACGTCTCAACGTACAGGTGACCCTGTATCGTTTGTGTTTCGCCGAGGTTCATTCGACCGATATGGTCGTCGCCTAACCGGGGATACGTAAAATCTCGAAAAGCCGCAAACCAACCAACAACCAATTTGAAAATCCTTTTACAAAGACCGAGTTCGAAAGTAGATTTTGTTTTATGAAATTAATTTAAATACCAGTGTTTCGAAAAGGGTTTTACTGAAAATTTGGGCAGCACCTCCTCTGTAACTGGACAATCCAGCCACATAGGCGATACAAATCCCTGCACCAAAAGAAAGTCCCAAACCAGGGAATACACCAAACCAATCCACAATAATATTCTAACCTAGAGTAATAATCCACAACCCACACATATAGATAAAAGCCAACATATAGATAAAGCCGAACCGCAAACCAAAAATAACGAATCGAAAAAACATACGTGTCCTGCGTAAATAATCCGAACCACAGAAATACAATACCGCGACGTAAAACGTCGTACGTATCCCCTAAACGCAACGGACTCAAATTTCGATCCTCGAAATGGGGTCAAGACCGCGTCATCATCGACACGAAAACACAAAGGGACACGAAGACACGAAAATATACCTCAGGTGCTCGGCTAGATCTCTCAGATGCAAAGAATAGGGGCTGAATCCGTGTGTCTCGGATAGCTCGGGACAGTGGACAGACAAAATCTGCAAGGGTGAAGCGCGGACGGCGGCCCAGGAAAGCGCGGACAGCGCTGTCACTGCCGCGGGGCACGGCTCGGGTCTGGGACAGCGCCGGGCTCGGATCCGCGGAACCGTGGGTCACCGAGAAGCGGGACGGGCTCGCGGAGACGCGGGCACGGGGTAGCACGCACAGCGAGGGGGCAAGTCCGCACGGAAAGTGCTGGGCGGATCAGGCTTGGAGCACGACTAGGGCACGTCCGAGCTCGGGGAAACCGGAGAGGAGGCGGGGTGGCTACGCCGGAGATGCCCAGGGGGCCCCCCGTGGGGCGCTCGGCCTAGGGCACAGCGGCCTGGCGGTGTCGCGGGATCGACGGTACGGAGAGCCGTACGGGGAGGCGCTGGCCGGGACAGAGCTCGGCGGAGCCGAACGGGGGCGCCGGGTCAAACGCGGGGCCACCGGGCGGTCGCGGATGGGCGCCGGCCACGGGGAACGGCGTACGGGCTGGCTCGGGGCGCCTGCGGAGACGCTGGCGAGGGTCGCCGACACGAAGGGAACGCCCAGCAATGATTGGCGACCGCTGGTGCGACGTGGGGCTGTCGCGTTGAGGGGCCAGGAGAACAGCTCCGGTGAGGGCCTGCGCCAACCGCAGAAGCGTGGGGAGGTCCGACGTCGATGGTACTGTCAGGGGGCGTCGCAGAGGGCTTGCGGGGTCAGGCGCCGAGATCGGCCGTCGGTGGTCGCGGGTCCGGTCGAGAAGACGAGGGCGGAGACAGGAAGTGGGTTTGGATGGGGTTAGAGAGAGAGAGAGAGAGGGATGGGATTTTTTTTGAAGAGGGGATGGTGTTGAAGAAGAGAATGGTGGTGAGGATTTTTAGTGAGGTGAGAGAACGTGGAGAGGGTGGGAGAGAATTAAGGGATGCTGGTGAGTTGGGTCTTCCTTTTCTTTCTTTTTTTATTAGAAGAGGGTTTTACAACCTTCCCTCCTTAAAAAATTTCGTCCTTGAAATTTCAAAGATAAGACGGGGTACAATCAAAATCACTTAACCTTGATCAGACATGGAATTTAAATCATCAGGCACGATCGGATTCTAGGCATGATCGCTAGATACAATGATAAAATATCAGTACGATCAGAATTATCTAGATATGATCTGAGATAGGGTTGGAATGTTGTTGTGATCAAAATCATTTTAGGCACGAGAAAAAAAAATCTAGGTACAATTATGATAAAAAAATAGGAGAAAATTAGGTCTCGTGAAACAGAAAGGCAAGAAAGAAACGAACGTCAACAGTTTATTGAGAATACGAAAATGATGAAATCTTCTGAGTTAAGGGACTGAAATTCTAGATCAAATTGGAATGTGATATAAGGGTTTATGACTAAGGAGAACTCAACAAGTTGTATGATGGGAGGATAGCGAGGATGATTAGAATAATATATCTATGACTAGAATGTAATCGGATAAGATAGTTCCATTGAAGACTGAGTGATAATCAAAGGGGATAGAAAAATATCGTATCACTATTTCAAGGATCAACGATAGGATATGCGGGAAAAATAACTTACAAAATAACAATCTTATTAATATCCCATACAAAATCCAATTTCTAACTTGCTAAACTAGTTGAACTCTAAGTATCTACAGAAAACTAAGACAGCCGCCAAGGTATTAGAACTACTATTTGGAATCATAAATCACCTAAATCAAATTTTCTTCCGTCGTTGTATGTAACTCGTATGCCAAATGTATTTCAATTTCAGGTATGCCTCTCGATCAAAGCATTTTACAGACATTAACTTCCAATTGTCAGCCAGTCTTCCAAAACTGACTACATCAAAATTACAATCTTTCCTTGCCATAGTAAATCCTTAGAAATTTCTTTTAAGTTGATCCATGACTTAAAATAAAGAATTTTCAATTCTTGAAATCAATTGACAGAATTATAATCATTAATCAATTTTTAATCTTTAACTATGCATCTGTAGGTCCTAAAAAATCAAGTTGCATCAATCAACAAAGTCAAAGAAATGATCCATAGCACGGACATACATTAAGAATCTCAGTCGTACAATGATTGGTGCTGAACACCGTTATAGTCCAGTTGAAAAAGAATGTCTAGCTCTTATGTTCGCTGTACAAAAGACAAGACATTACATCATTGGTCAAACTATTCATGTCATATCCCGAGTCAATCCTCTTCGGGTACTGATGAAGAAGCCTAGCACACTCAACTCTCGGCTTGCTACATGGGCTATCCTTCTAGCCCAATATGACATGGTGTATGTTCCTCAAAAATCGGTCAAAGGTCAAGCACTGGCGGATTTCTTGGCGGTTCATCCCGTACCAGAAATATCCAAGCTTTACGATGAAATACCAGACGAGACGTTAGAAGTCAACTTGATCTCTGAAGAATTTCCAACTTGGTGTCTATTCTTTGATGGAGCATCTAGAATTGGACCCAATGGTGCTATTGTAGCAGGAGTTGGAGTTGTTCTCGTTTCTCCAGACGGATTAACTATTCAAAGAGCTTACTCTCTAGACGAATCCTGTTCCAACAATGTAGCAGAGTATAATGCTCTACTAATTGGTCTTCAATTAGCCAAGCAATTGAACGTCGAGTATCTCGAAGTTTATGGCGATTCTAAGTTGGTTGTCAACCAGGTTAGAGGAATTTATGAAGTCCGTCATCAAGATCTGGTACCTTACTTTGAGGCAGCAATCAACATGGCTATATCGTTCAAAGCTTTCTTTATTGAATATGTACGTCGAGCTTGTAACACTGAAGCAGATGCTTTAGCCAATCTTGCAGCAGTCCTAGCTGTCCCCATCTGAAGACAACAAGTGGTGGTTATTTCTAATCGAGAATTGTTTTGTGTGGAAAACAATCGTAACATTGAGTTCAGTAATTGTGCTGAAATTAATGTTATCAATGAAGATTGGAGAACTCCTTTTATCGACTTTGTGGTTCATGACATACTCCCCGAAGATCCTAAGGAGGCTACAAGTATTCGACGACGATCTTTACGATTCTATTACAATCAAACCACTAAGACTCTCTATCGACGGACTTATGACGGTCTTCTTCTACGCTGTTTAGCTGGTGATGAAGCAAAACAAGTACTGCGTGAAGCTCATGATGGTGTTTGCGGAGCATATCAGCCCGGTCCTAAACTACAGGATCGTATCCGAAGAATGGGTTATTACTGGCCCTCTATGGTATCAGATGCCATCGAATATGCAAGAAAATGTCGAGCCTGTCAAATCCATGCAGACTTCATTCATCAACCTTCGGAATTTCTACATCCGACAGCCGCTTCCTGGCCTTTCGAAGCTTGGGGTATGGATGTCATAGGTCCTATTAATCCCCCTTCTTCCAGAGGACATCGGTTTATTTTAGCAATAACAGACTACTTCTCTAAGTGGGCTGAAGCTATACCCTTGGCTGAAGTCAAGACTAGTAGCGTTATCAACTTTGTCAAACATCATGTCATTTATCGATTTGGTGTCCCTCGACGAATTATTCATGACAACGGACCACAATTCATCAGTCAGAAATTCACCAGATTCTGTGATGATCACCGGATTGATAATGTCGCTTCGACTGCCTATAATCCTGCTGCTAACGGTTTAGCCGAAGCTTTCAACAAAACTATTATCAAGCTTCTCAAAAAGTTTGTGTCTACTAACAAACGAAATTGGAGTGAAAAGCTTGGAGAATGTTTATGGGCCTACCGAACTACGGTCCGCAATCCTACGGGTTTTACACCTTTCTCTTTGGTATATGGTTGTGAAGCTGTTCTTCCTCTGGAACTTCAAATTCCTTCTTTAAGGATTGCCATTGCTAATGAGCTCACTACAGAGAACAATGACCTTCTTCGACTTCAAGAATTGGAGGCATTGGATGAAAAGCGATTAATGGCTCAACAACATATTGAGTTATATCAAGCCCGCATCTCGAAGACGTTCAAACCGTAAAGTGAAGGTCAGAGCCTTTCAGCAAGGAGAACTTGTTTTAACGGTCAGACGTCCTATGACTATGACTCATATGAGCAAAGGCAAGTTCGACGCAAAGTGGGAAGGTCCATACGTTGTAAGCAAAGTCTTCTCAAATGGAGCGTATCAACTCTCAGAACTGGATGGATGAGTTGCAATGATGCCAATCAATGGCAAGTTCCTTAAAAAGTATTATGTATAAATGTAAATGTTTGTAAATCATCAGACAAGTTCATGTTTGTAAATAAAATTTTATTCAATCAAGAGTGATAGTACATGATATTAAGGAAGATCACTATCATCCTTCTCTACATTTGGACGCGGACCACTACCGTCCTTTTCAAAAACACGGTCAGCAAAAGAGCTGAGAACCTCTTTGCTGGAGCCTACGAGAAATTTGCAGGCAGCCATCCTCATGGCTTCTTCTTCCTCAGTCCTTCCTGGTTCAAGCAGAAAGTCCAGGACGTCTCTCGGTGGCGTGGGTGCAGACGAACCTTCGCCTGCTTCTGCTTCCTTCGGCTGAATCGGATCGACAGGACGTTCTTTAACGTCTTCTTCAACCTTCGGGGCGAGCTCAGTCTTCTTGAGTGCATCTTCAGACGACATTTTTATGTCAAAAAGTGAAAGTGTTTATTCCTGTTAGATTTCTGTCTTATTTATAAGCAGAGATTTCTCAAACAACGAAGCGACACATTCATCCGACGGTTCATCCGACGGTTCATCTGTTCATTTAATTCATCCGACGGTTCGTCCGTTTATTACATTCATTCGACGGTTCATCTGTTCATTTAATTCATCCGATGGTTCACCCATTCACATTTATCCGACGGTTCGCCCGTTCATTCATTATCATTTGACAGTTTATCTGTTCGTTTTTTCAGTAACAAAGTCAAAGAATCAAGATATACATCATTCAAGTAAACTGCGCAAACAATGGATGCACAGCTCTCAGATTGCGCATGCCAGATTGCGCACACATCCGATTGCGCAAAACTGACGTGGCAAGAGTCATCATTACCTGACAACCAAATCAGATCTCTGACAACTGACAGCACGGATATCAAGGAGGCTGTTCGTTTATCGCGCCACACAACGCTCGAGGACGGCTGACAGCTGGCAGCGCGATCCATTTCCTGCACAGTCTAATCCTGCGTAATCCAAAGCCTGTGCAAACGAAGTCGGCACAATCCAAAGTCTGCACAGTTCAATGTGCATTTTCTATCAACATAACTGATAAAGTACACGTAGCATTCATGCCATCAATTGCTCATTTCGTGGCTACTGCCTATGCACGATCATGCGTATTTCAATCAAATGATGCCATGTGTCCCACACAGTTAACCCATGATCCAGCAACTGCCTGCGCAGTCCAGTGCTGCGCAAACCAATTGACTGCAGCAAATCATCATGCGCAGTCCAGAGTAACTAAAAGTTAGTTATTTCTCAGAACTCTATAAATAGAGTTTCAAGTCTTCATTCAAGAGGATCACGAATCAAATATCAGAAATCGGAGAGTTCAGGAGTTCTTGCCCAAGTGCTGCTGCATTCTTTCGAGGCTTTTGCCTTCGACTTCCGAGGCTTTCTGCCTTCAATTCCAGAGTTGTCTTCAACTTCAGAGGCTTCGTCTTCAAAGTTCACATCGTCCAAGGGATAAAGCAATCGTCATCTAGATTGGATTCCTAAAGTTGTACCATTCCCAGAATTTAAATTGTAATCTTTTACAAAGTTTGTATCAATAAAGTTTCATACTTTTGTTTTTGCAAACAAAATGGCGACTCTGCTGGGGACGACTTTCTCCTCCGACGAGGAAGTGACAACTCAATGTGACGTAGCGTCTATCGGAAAGACGCAGAAGACACTGGTTGTGAAGATCAACCAGACAGCCTATGAATCCATGATCAACTCCAAGACCACTCCTCGCACTACAACCACTGCTGCCACACGTAAAATACGCTCAGAGTGGGTCCCAAAGACTGCTGCGCATTCTGTCAATGTAGTCAGCAAGTCTTCTACGCAATCTGCCAGCAAGTCTGCTGCGCAGTTCAGTGCTTCTGTCACCAAGTCCAGTGCACAATCTGTCTCTGCCACTGCTGCGTAGTCTACTATGGCCAGTGCACAAAAGACTTCATATGCTGCCATGGCTAAGTATAAAACTCCTATGCCTCTGGTGTAATTGGCTGCTAAACTTCCTGCGCAAAATGACAGTCCAGCAACTAGAGTGCAACCTAAGCACTCTGTGGCAAGAACTCCTGATGCGCAAACCACAGCTTCTGTGGCCAAAACTCCTGCGCAAACTAAGAGTAACAGCCTTTTGGCTAAACTCTCTTCTTCTCATAACAAAGGAAGAGATTCTACTCATCTTCCAAACACCCTATTGCCCCTGCGCAATCCACTGGGGGTAGTCCTTTGGCTATTCCTCTTTCTTTTCAAAACAAAGGAAATGGCCCGTTGGTCTTTTATCAAACTTCCTTGTCCCATGACTTGGAAGACAACAAAGGAAAATGCTCTTTAGCTAACCCTTCATATCAAAACAAAGGAAAAGGCCCTTTGGTCTTTTCTCAATCTTCTTCAGTCTTTACTGAAGATCCATCTGAATGTGCCTTGGCACCAATCAGTACTAGAACTCTTTAAATAAGGATTCTTCTTTCCTTTATAACAAAGAACTTGTACTGATCAAAGGGGTATTTTACCTACTCCGGTAGCAGAATTCCAGGACCTTCCAACTCTTAAAATTTCTCCTTCCAGACAGGGAAAACTGTTAGTGTCTCAAACAGAAACCCCTGGGGGTGAATTTGCTGATCTCAGAACTTATCTCAACAGACCCACTTCGGTAAAACGCAAACAACCAATGCCGAAGATCAAACATCATCAGAAACAAATCTCCAAGGTCAAAAATCCTGACACTTATGCCAATGAAGTGAGCACTTCCCTGTATACTCAAGGGACTAAACATTTGAAGAATCGGAATCATGTTCTGAATGTTATCAAAGAACAGATCCCTCAAAGCTTTCCTCGTCCTGTTACTGATCTTCGAGAACATCTTAGACAAAAACGGGACAATGTCTCAACACCTCCACCTCAAACATCTGATCATCATTGCAATCATAAAGTCATCATCCATGTTGTTGTCAAACAACAAAACGATCTGTTTTCGATCGTCTGACTTTTGTTAAATCTGAACCTATGTCAGAGGAAGACGAAGTCTTGTATGCTTCTGTTAACATGACTTCCCGAGACACCGGGGGTAAAAGATGCTCTAAGCATGGTAGACTCCGCAAGCCAAGCCAGCGGTATTTAGAATTACTCCGAGAAGAATCTTCCGAAGGAGTATTTCAACATACCCGTTCTCGAAGCCGAGATACAATTGGTCAAAGGAATCTTCCTCAAAACCCTTCAGGTTATTCTTCTTCAGACTATGATGCATATAGTGAAAGCTCTGAACAGATAGTGTCTTCTACTGTACCAAAAGAAGTGACAGCTTATGTTGTCACTGATGATCCAGATGCTTCAACCTCTATAAATCAGGAACAGCGAATCGCTGCACTTGAAGACAAACTAAAAACCATGGCTGAAATGGTTGCTAGTATGCATTCCATCATTGTAGCACAGCATGCTATACCACCAACTGTACCTACTACTAGTCCAGAGATCATAGCATCTTCGATACCTTGCCAATACTGGGCTGGGGTAGTGTCTCCTCAAATGCCTCCTGTACAAGTACAAGTGCAAACTACACCTAGTCAGTCAGGAGCTGGGGGTAGTGCTTACAATGATGTTCCTCCTCCTACCACTACAACTCAACCTGCTCCATCTTCGTCATCAGAAGACGCCAATAAAGCTGTCAAACTCTTACGAACCCAGTTCGAAGCATTTAAAGAGAAAGACAACTTACAAAGATTGGGAATTAAGCAGCCCTATCCAGTTGAATGGAAGGAAGTCCCGTTCCCACCGAAGTACAAAATCCCAACAATCTCTTTGTTCGATGGCAATACTTCCCCAAGTCAATTCATCAATCATTTTGAGGTAATAACTGTTCAACTTCAGCCAAATGACGCTCTTCTTACCAGAGTGTTCGTCGGTTGTTTAGCCGGCGTAGCATATGACTGGTACAGAAGTTTGCCCGATGGTTGCATCACTTCCTTTTCAGGTCTCAAACAAATCTTCCTAGAACGGTTCTATGAAGGATTCAATGATATGACTATGTCAGCTCTCAACAAAATCAAACAGAAATATAATGAAACTGCTGAGAGTTTTATCGAACGGTTCCGCCGTGAAGCTTTGAAAATGCCTCCCGGAACTCCAGCTACTGTCACTATTGATACATGTAAGGCAAATCTTTTGCCTATTATCAGTATGTGGACGGGATCTACCCAATTCCAAGATTGGCCCTCATTCATTGTCAACACCAAAGCTGCTGAAGTGAGTGCCGAGAAGTTCAAACAATTGGGGGTACAAATGTCTAACCCCGATCGAGATGAGCATCAAACTTCAGGTGGTGGCAACCGCCAAAACAATCGTAAAGCAAAAGAGACTTTGAACATTAATTTGAACAAAAATAAAGAATCTTTGGCTGTCAATGTGGCTCCGCCTACATCCACTCCTACTCCTTCTGCACCTCCACCGAGGGAACCTCGTCCAAAAGTGGAATATTCCTTCGACGAGAATGACACTGCAAGCATCTTTGAGTGTTTACTCAAAAGCAATAAAATTCAACTCCCAGACCCAAAGAAACCTGATAAAGTCGGTAAGACAGATCATCCTAAATATTGTGTCTATCACAGGTTCATTGGACATCCTACTCGAGCATGCTATGTACTCAAGGGTAAAATTCAGGAGCTTGTTAATGCTGGTGTAGTCACTCTGCAGCAAGATGAGAAGACTGTTACTGCAAACATGGTTTCAGTCCAGTTTGGGGACTTTCCCCTGCAGATGGTACAATACGGTGTCATTCCAATTCCTAAGCTATTCTTGATTGAGAATCTCCTACTTCCACCAAATGAAGGTCTAGTTTCCCTTGTCTCTTGATAACGGTGAAATCATGTGGATCTATCCCGATCTTGCTCCGAAATTTGAGGTATCCTCTTCTTCCAAGAAGAAAGCTCGTTCTAAAAGCAAAACCAAGGTTTGCAACATGGTGTCTTTTGATCCCATAGTTGACGAAGAGATTCTGCTAGGCACCAGATCAGGAAAAGCCTATTTGAAAGATCATTCTGAAGGTCAAGAGGATCCTGCCTCTTCTTCTGAACCTGCCCCAGCACAACCTGCTTCCACTGAAGAGGTCCCTTCTACATCTTCACCAGTTGTAGTATCTATTCCTCCTAAGCCAATGACGGCTGACAAGGGTAAGCAACAAGTCCGCTTTGATAAGCCCCTGAAGAAGTCATCTCCTACAGGACTTGAAAAGCCGTACAACTTTGATATATTGGCTCAACTGGCCAATACACCGGCTAGACTGTCAATCTTCGAGCTTTTGCACCTTTCTAAGGAGACTCGAGAGACTTTAAGTGAAGCTCTGATGCAGGCTGAAACTTGCCTAACTCTTCTCAAAAAGCCAGAATCAGAACCAGTCTCTTGCCATCACTGTCATAGTGTCTTGGAGTTGATTCCAAATATTACTTTCACTCAGAATGATATGCTATTGGAAGATAATAGACATGATTGTCCTCTCTACTATACAGGATATGTCGATTCGATGAAGGTCGATCGTATCCTGATAGATCCAGGGTCTGCACTTAGCATCATGCCAAAGACTATGCTAGATGCGTTGAAGATACCAGTGCATAGTCTTTCAAGTACAATCACTACTATCTTGGGATTTAACCAAGAAAAAAGTGAACCTTTGGGCAAGATTCGCTTAAAACTTCAAATAGGCAATCTTCGCACAAAGGTGACCTTTTATATCATTGACAATCATGGTTGTTCTTACAACGCTCTTCTGTTTGTAAATCATCAGACAAGTTCATGTTTGTAAATAAAATTTTATTCAATCATGAGTGATAGTACATGATATTAAGGAAGATCACTATCATCCTTCTCTACATTTGGACGCGGACCACTTCCGTCCTTTTCAAAAACACGGTCAGCAAAAGAGCTGAGAACCTCTTTGCTGGAGCCTATGAGGAATTTGCAGGCAGCCATCCTCATGGCTTCTTCTTCCTCAGTCCTTCCTGGTTCAAGCAGAAAGTCCAGGACGTCTCTCGGTGGCTTGGGTGCAGACGAACCTTCGCCTGCTTCTGCTTCCTTCGGCTGAATCGGATCGACATGACGTTCTTTAACGTCTTCTTCAACCTTCGGGGCGAGCTCAGTCTTCTTGAGTGCATCTTCAGACGACATTTTTATGTCAAAAAGTGAAAGTGTTTATTCCTATTAGATTTTTGTCTTATTTATAGGAAGAGATTTCTCAAACAACGAAGCGACACATTCATCCGACGGTTCATCCGTTCATTTAATTCATCCGACGGTTCGTCCGTTCATTACATTCATCCGACGGTTCATCCGTTCATTTAATTCATCCGATGGTTCACCCATTCACATTCATCCGACGGTTCGCCCGTTCATTCATTATCATTTGACAGTTTATCTGTTCGTTTTATCAGTTGACGGTTTTTTTCCGTTCATCTCACATCCTTGTCAGCAATTTGTCGTTTTTGATTAAGTTATCAATTGAAATATTAGTATTCACTATATTCTGCCACGTCCATATTAACTCTGTGCAGATATAATGAATATAATTATTTTTTATAAGAAATATATCATGTCTTGCACCTCTGAATATATTTTCTATCTCTATTATTTATATCTAAATAAGATATGCAACAAATAATGGAGCCACAGCAAAATATCTTTTATTCATCAAATACGAGGCATTACAAGAAACACATCTACGACAAAAGATATAAAAAGTTCTATTGAGAAGGAGGAATGATCAAGTTATCAATCTGCTGCTTCAGAGTCTGCAGCTCTTCTTCATGAGTGGATGTCACCCTCCTTCTAGCTTCTTCCATCCCAGTCTCTTCATTAAAGACGGGCATCTCTACAGTCCGGCGGGTGATCTCTGCACCATGAGTAGCATCGTACTCAGCCTTCTCTTGAATCAAGGCGTTGAATTGATCAATCACAAGTTGATGATTAGCAGTTTCCTCTTCCAATTCTTGCTGGAGACGATCAATTTTTGCTCACAGTTCAGCAGTTCTCTTTCCCTTTCTTTCAGCCATCAAAGTTACTGATTCAAGCTTAGAATTGTATTCAGCGGACTTTGCGGAATAAGCCTCCAAAAGATTTTGAAGATTCATCCTTTCCATATCAGCAGCTTGGGCCATTCGCTCGAACTCAGCCTGTACTAGAGATTCTATTTTCTTTTGTTTGAGCTCCTTATATTTCTTTATGGAGACTTCTAATTCAGCCAGTATATGTTCAAGGAGAGTAGCTTGAGCTTCATCACCTTGCTCCCTTACAGCTCTCACCAAAAGAGATGTTGGTTTTCTAACCATAAAGAAATCAGCTCCCTCTTTGTCTATCATTTTCTTAACGAGGGGTCTCAGCGACTCAAAGAAACATCTGGTGAATGATTGCACAACTTGTTGATTAATTGCCAGAGTCCCGGGAGTTGCAGCTACTCCTGTTGAAGATGAAGCAGCAGGATGCTCGATCCTTTGTGTTTGGATGGCAGGTTCTTTAAACAAGGGAGCCAGAGTGGAGCTATTCGCCCCTCCTGTTTGTTCCTCTGCAAAAGTTAAATTGTCAGTCATTTGCCAAATAACCAAGAAGATTAAATAAAGACAGTCCTATCTTGGTTCAATCTAGCAATAGGGTTATCCCCTACAGGAATAGACTCCCGCTGAGCAGAAGTCACTTCAGCCGCAATAGCTTGGCTACTGCCCACCTTTGAACCACAAGATAGATGATGACTACTACTAACGACTACCGTTGTTATGGGTACTAAAGCCAAGTCTGTCGGAGGTGTTGGAAGAGTCTCATGATCTACAGGAAATATAAATAAATATATTAGCTATCGATATATTCTAAAAATTATTGCTAATTTTATTTTATACCTTGAGGATCGGTGACGGGAGTTTCTTCTGGAGCTTTGTCGTCTGCTGCTTCTTCTGGAGATATTTCTATCTCAGCATCCTTTTTAGGATCTAAAGTATCAGCAACTTTTTCTGAAGATGCCTCCACTTCAATATCCTTTTTAGGATCTGAAGCATCATCGGCAGCAGTAGGAGATGGGTGCACTTTATCATCCTCTTCAAGATCTTGTATGTATTCATCAACATTCTCAGATGAAGAGCTCTCTTCATCCTCGTCTTCTTCTTCTGGTGCCTTTTCGCTGGTAGTCGCGGCTTGGTCACCATAGTCTTCTAGAGGACTGTAGATACAATCTTCTAAAGCTGCGATTACTTCGCGATCTTCTTCTTCGCGAATGGTTCTTGGAGTAGGTGGAAGTGTAATAATCTGTAGCTGCTCTTCTCGTACTTTTTCTGCAGTATTTCCTATAGGCTCTTCGGCCTCAGTTTCAGGAGCAGGATTTGTCCTTTGCTCAACATCCTCTCTATGTTCAGGACTAGGAGTTCTATTCCTAGGTTCTGAAACAGGAGTAGGAGATGGCAAAGTTAATCCAGCGGCAGCATCCCTCACCATTGCGGACAAAGCTTGATTCTTTCTCTGAGCCAGCTTCTTTCTTTTCAATGGCCTATCACGGCTCTCTATATTGACAGTTTCAATCTGTTTCTGAATGGAAGTTGGTGTTGTAGCCTCTTCTGGTTGAGTTGACCCGGCTAGTTGCCGAGATTGAGATCGCATAGTGATTCTTTCAGAAGAATGTTCTAAAATTAACTTCTTCTTTGCCGCTGGAGCAGGAGGCTCCTCTCTTCTCTTCCTATTTGCAAGAGATTTACCTACTTTCAGAGAAATACGCATTGCTGCATTTACTTCTTGAGGGACCATCATATCCCTCAAAACTTCCAAAGGAGCATCGGCCGGCTCGTACACCTCCTTATTTATAGGAATCGACATAGCCATTCTTCCTTTCTTCAATCTCGTCGAAGAAGCGAAACTATCTGCGAGATTAAAATTCTCAGCAAAAGTGTTTGCGGATGTATAGAATACTGTATAAGTAAATAGCATCATAGGACCATGAGTGCTATTTGCTGGCATTGAGAATGTGGCCTTCGTATCACGGGCATTATAATAAGCCCAAGCTCTGGCCCCGTCTATCAAATAACCCTTGCCTTGGAGGTAGGTGATTGCATTCCCCACATGGAATTGATCATATCCAAACTGCCGAGCAAACCGGCTGGGGAGATAGGGTTCTAAGTAGCATTCCTCTTCGAACCGGTAAACCAGATGAGATGGTCGAATCGTCTTCAACCATTCAAAGGCTGCACGGGTTAGAGGCTGCATCTTTGAGTCCACTATATTTGTTGGCATCTGATCATATCCAGCAGGGAGAGAAGCACAACAAAAATTCCATCCTCTATTCAGATTTAAAACATATCTACACTCGCTTAAAGAAGTGTATTTCCATTTTCCATGAGAATACCTTCGGAGAAAACTGCCATCAACCGGTCCCATGCCGGGGTCCATTAAGGTGGGATAGTGGAGAAGCAACCATCCAAATAGATATGTGTATGGCAGTTCTAAGCGAGGGAACTCTTTCTCTCCTTTTGCCTTCAGCATCAGGTCAACATACAAACGAAGACTGGCATTTAGTTTGCAAGTCATTACTGATAACAAGTCCACCTTATAGCCGAAGACTAACTTGACAGCAGCGAACAGAACGCCGCGGTGAAAGCGATCCACAGCATTGGATCCGGGAACCACAAACTGCCGAAGCCAGTATGTTAGAAACCCTGCCAGTTGGGCTTCTTCTGACATGGGTCTATAGCCCATTCTCAAATAACTCTCTAGAGTGTCCCCTGTCTTCAAAGGGGGATACTCATGATCATCTTTCACTTGTTTATCAAAGTTACCACTCTGTTCCATCAGCTTTATAACTTCTGTATTGCTCAAAGGTTTGAAGAAGTTAGGATAACATTTGTCATTCTCCTTAGTCTTTTTCTCTTCTATGTGGTTAAGGAACAGATATGGTAACCACTTCGAAGAATAACAAGTGTTGGTGGTAGCACTCTTATAAAACAGAGAGCAGATCTTGTAATGGCATAGCAGTTCCTCGAACACTGCCACCATCGCTGCATTCTCTTTTCTAAGCTTGTCCAGCTCATCATTAGTTGGTACAAACTCCTCATATGGAGCGTCTGCCATCGGCAAGTACGAGATATATTTCATCTCGTGGAGTGCAAAGCCAATTTCTCCACAAGGGGTCATAAAAGTTCCCGTTCTATAGTTGTATCTTTCAGCCAAGGCCAAGAACATGTGTGGATTGGGTACAAAACCATAAAAAGTGGCGTGCACTGCTTGGTACAGATTGATCTGTTGAAGTTTGTCTTCAAATGTTGACAGAATCCAGTTGGCAATACAGTTCCATCTTCTATAATCTGGATTTACCAATCCAGTTAATCTGATATCTTGTTCAGGGTATTTCCCTTTAGCCTTCGCAAATTCATTTGCAAATATCGACGTTCTGACAGACATCAACATAGAGGAGTTCTCTGGAGGAATGCAACCTGGTCTCAAGCCCCTCAACAAGACGTTGTATCGATCAGAAGAGCTGTAGAACATATCCTTCTTATTGGGCCCCTTCTTCACAAAAATTTTCCCTGCACGGGCATCTTAGAAAAGAGTGATGTTCCACTCCATCTTCCTTGGGTAGCTCGCATGAGCATACCGGGATAAAGGGAGGCAGCGGGCAATATCTGGTATGAAGAAAGACCTATTTTCCTGATGGACTATTCTTTCCTCCATCCTTGGCCTTGGTTGCGAGCTTTTCTCAAAGGCTTCACCGAACAAGAATAGAGGTTTCTTATGAATAACAACATCTGCTGTTTCCAAGGGCTGTCCATTCATTAAACACAGGAGAGTCTCATTATCTTGAGATATCAGGATTGCCTGACGGGAGGCCGGTAGATCATACCGAGGATAATGAACATGGGAGAGATCCTCTTTATACTCAGACTCTGAGAGAGTTCCCACAAAATGTTCATAATCTGGATCTTCTCTGATCTCAACTGCATCAAAAACAGATAAAGATCAGTACAAGTCAAAGACTCTGTTTTCAGATTACACAAAACATTAGAGTGCGCAATCCTCAGATTGCGCTGACATAGCTTGCGCAAATGTTAGATTGCGCTGGCTTAGGTCATACAAACATCAGATTGCGCATCTCATCAGGATGCGCAAAGCAACAGTTTGCGCTGACTTCCTGCGCAAATCAATCGATTGCGCTGACTTCCTGTCAGCACAATTCAACAGATTGCGCAAGAATACAGCCTTCATAAAAATGAAGACTGACAGTTGATGCAACGAAAACCCTAAAAAGGGTGGCGCAATATGAACTCATCTCTAAAAAGAGATGAGTTTCGAAGATCAAAAGAAGTCGAATCACCCTAAAAAGGATTTTCGATCGGTTGAACAACCTCTCAGAGCGGGGTGCACGGATTTATAACGAGATGCTCGTCGTACAACTCTGTCTGATGGCTCGGCCGGGGCCTTGCCCTTGTTGGCGGTGGTGGAGGAGCGTCGAGGAGCAATTGGTCGTCGGAGAGGAGGGCTGAAAACGAAGAGCTCAAAGTCTTTCTTTCTCAAAAGCACGAATGTAAGTAAAAAATATTTCTAAGTTTGAAGAGACTATTTATAGTCTTCGAAATATGAAACGGCTACCTCTGATTGCGCCTGAAATTAAGGTTCATCAATTGCGCGCAGACAGCTCACCATTATGCGTAACTTGATTTGAATTTTATAATTCAAAGTATTTCGAAACTTTGAATAAATTCAACTTTCGAAAACTTTGAAGGAGGTCTTGTAGGTCCTAAAAAATCAAGTTGCATCAATCAATAAAGTCAAAGAATCAAGATATACATCATTCAAGTAAACTGTGCAGACAATGGATTGCGCAGCTCTCAGATTGCGCATGCCAGATTGTGCACACATCCGATTGCGCAAAGCTGACGTGGCAAGAGTCATCATTACCTGACAACCAAATCAGATCTCTGACAACTGACAGCACGGATATCAAGGAGGCTGTTCGTTTATCGCGCCACACAATGCTCGAGGACGGCTGACAGCTGGCAGCGCGATCCATTTCCTGCACAGTCTAATCCTGCGTAATCCAAAGCCTGCGTAAACGAAGTCGGCGCAATCCAAAGTCTGCGCAGTTCAATGTGCGCTTTCTATCAACACAACTGATAAAGTACACGTGGTATTCATGCCATCAATTGCTCATTTCGTGGCAACTGCCTATGCACGATAATGCACATTTCAATCAAATGATGCCATGTGTCCCACATAGTTAACCCATGATCCAGCAACTGCCTGCATCCAGTGCTGCGCAAACCAATTGCTGCGCAAATCATCATGCGCAGTCCAGAGTAACTAAAAGTTAGTTATTTCTCAGAACTCTATAAATAGAGTTTCAAGTCTTCATTCAAGAGGATCACGAATCAAATATCAAAATCGAGAGTTCAGGAGTTCTTGCCCAAGTGCTGCTGCATTCTTCCGAGGCTTTTGCCTTCGACTTCCGAGGCTTTCTGCCTTCAATTCAGAGTTGTCTTCAACTTCAGAGGCTTCGTCTTCAAAGTTCACATCGTCCAAGGGATAAAGCAATCGTCATCTAGATTGGATTCCTAAAGTTGTACCATTCCCAGAATTTAAATTGTAATCTTTTACAAAGTTTGTATCAAAAGTTTCATACTTTTGTTTTTGCAAACAGCATCTATCAACCGTTCTCATCCAAACGCATTAGCAAAATACCACAGAATCCCAATCGTTCTTACCATAACCAATATGAGCCTCCAATATTTGGTAGAAATTGCAAATTCAATTGCTCCTTTCCAAAGTTGTATGCCAATGGTCTTATCTCAATTCCTCTCTGCTTATTCCTTCTCTAGAACCTATCATTCCATTGCTCGTGTTATTCCTTCCATGGCTATATCCGTCCCTTCTAGGTATAGTAGTCATCTAACCATAAAATTTGATCCTCGTCAAGTGTTTCTTTACTTGATCATTATATCCACATGTTTATATATATATATATATATATATCCAAATTCACTTCCTCCATGGGAGAACATTACCAAATCCTAAACTCTACCTACGTTTCGTCTATCTTCCGATAACTCTTCCTTTAATCAAAAACTTAAAACCGCCAAATATTTTCATTGTTTGAATGAGGTTTAGGCACTAGTGAGCACTATCAACAGTTATAACCCGAATAAGTCACAAGTTAAGACATACCACTCTCTCAAGACTAGCTTTTTCAAGGTATTCTTCTACCTTTCCTAACCTTTAGCTAACTAATATTGATCCCAAATATGCTCTTACTAGAAATGAGATAGGTAACAATCTATGTTTCTCCCGCATATAGCTATCAACTATTAACATATAGTCATCTACAAGATGTATATCAACTATTTAATATAAAGCTAACCACAACTATCTACAGCTTCCAAATATATAACTAAATAATAATAATAATAATAATAATAATAATATAATTAATAATAATAATAATAATAATATAAATAAAAAACAAATAAATGAATAAATGAATAAAATATAATATGCAACGTACTAAGGTTGAAACAGGAAAGAGATTGAGCCAATAGAGATTGATATGGTCCTAATAAGTTTTAGAAAAATCAAGTATAATTTTATAGAAAATCTATCCTTTTTGGCTGTGATAAGAGATTTCTGAAAATAGAAAGCCGCTAGAAATACAAATCCTCTAACCGGACAACAGTCAGAATAATTTGATGGTGCAGAAAATACAACCATATTATGGATATAGTCTCAATAATATCCGAAAATCCAAGTATATCCGAAGTCACTTTGCCTCAAATTCATGCCTCGCCAGAGTGCACCTGACTGCAGTAAAATTTTGGCTATATAACTTGAATAATGATAGGTTACTGAGTGGTCTATCAACTTTATCCATTTCTGGCTGAACAACAAATGAGACAAATTTGATGCATTTAGGACGTAGTCTCAATATTATCCAAAAACCTATCAACACATGAATCACTTCAACTTAGAGTCTATGTCCCGCCAGTGCGCAACTAGCTGCAGTAAACTTGCAGTTTCCATAATTCAGATAAATGACTGTAATGCATATGTGCGAAGTCATATTAGCTCACTGAATATTTTCTTAACTTTGTCCATGGGAATTTCAAAGGGATAGCTCAACAATTCAAAAGTTTTCCAATGACAAAAAGAAAATTCAATAATAGAATAGAATCAATTCTTTGACCGTTTCTGCTATGATACTCAAGTATTGAGTTTTGGAAGTTTTCTAGGCCTTGAACTGATCAAGAAGTTCTTAGAGAGAGTAAAGTTTCAAGTTGAGTGGAGGAAGTCAACAATGAAAATATTCTTAGTCTTAGAATAACTTAGGAAATATTATTCAATATTGGAATTATTTTTGGAAAATAATTCCCTTGGAAGATTCGTGAACAAGCTAAGTTGAACCAATTCCTTTGGCAATAATTAACCTTGGGGCTTTATGTTCCAGAAGAATTTGGTTCGGGATTGGTCCCAAGAAAGTCAATTGAAAATAATGTCAAGATAAATGGTTGGATACACTAGTCGTAAAAATACTCTGGATAGATAAAAGTTTACCAAGTTTGCTAGAGAAGAATTTGAACTCTAAATAATGAAATAGATCTAGATTCTAAATAAAGATAGGGAAGTATGATTTGATCAACTAATTGAAAATTTCGAAATAGGTTTGTTGAAAAAGGAGATTGGAAAAAATCTAATCCTAATCCATAAATAACAAAAGAGTATGGATGCTAAGGAATGCTGGAGTATGATAAGGATATGGAGGGAAAATAACCTCTGAAAGCCAAGAGACACTAACAGATATATAAAGTCTAGAAACTAAAGTAGATAGTAAAGTAGACCACCATACAATCTGCCTATGCGGGATAAGGTTTAGGATGCAAGACATAAGCAAGTAGCCTACCAGTCTATAACAAAAAAAAATATTTATTTATAATATTTTTCGGTCATATGTTGTGACAAATCAATGTTCTAGTGTTCTAGTTGTTTCTAGGTATGTTCACTTAAGTTGTTGATTGGACCTGCATGGGCCACCACTAAAAATATGTCACGACCCGATCCCAAAATTGTTTGGGTCGAACCGGATCATGCCCAGCCTGTACCGTTGTGAAATGGCGGCAGTAAGCTATTCTATATGCAGGTATTCACAACCACATCTATACATTTGTCACAACTTGTATATACGAAAATTTTAAAACTTTTATTCAACAATTGAAAAGTAAAACTGGAAATGGAAGAACTGAAACAAAGTACTGAATTCAAATTAACAAAACTCCAAAACAATAAACTAGAAAACTGGAAAACAACTAGCTAGGCGTTCGGCTCATCGGTTTCAGGTTCTGTGTCCTCCAAGGGGGACTCTGGCAACACCATAGGATACAATACCGGATCATAGTAGCTATTGTATAATAGCTCAGTATCCTCAATGTCACCTAAAAATGTGGGTCTCCAGTCATGAGGGAGCAAGTACGAATATGTATCTCACATTTCAAATAATAATAGAAAAGTGCAGGCTAAACAGTTGAAACAATATTTTCCAGCAATTTAACAATTTAAAACAATGTGATTTGAATGTGTAATCATCTATGACCGGCTTGGGTTGTACAATAGCGTCCTAGCGACGCGATACGGCTTATCTCCGTGTGTAAGAGGGGTAAGCTCGCACAATCATGCAATATGGAGGGTATTGGTCATAAACGTTACACTATTCCCCCAATCTCCACAATCAATATCAATCATATTTAAACCCTTGGAGAGGGTTCCGTGTAGCAATGTGGTTTAAACATGCAACTTGATAATTACTAAATAAAATGCAAGAAAACATAACCGTAACTTGCCTCTGTTAATTGACTGGATCGGGAATGTCAGTACCGAGGAAGAAGTCAAGTACGTCTCTGAGATCCTACAGTTGAGAACCTTGACTTAGAACCATAATAAAACCATTCTAGGTGTGCTATTTACAATCTCTAGAAACAGACCCTAGTCAGATTTTAAGTTACTTAGTTAATCTACCGAAAAATGTCTAACGTCGCAATCTACGTTGGTTATCGTTTTAATTGAATAAGTCGGTTACTTGATTTAATTGGAGAAGATAGCATTTATAGGTTGATTGGCAAATCTTTCTATTTTATAATAATATATATATCTATATATATATTATATATATATATATATATATATACATTGTTTCTAGTGATAAAACATGAACTTGTTAACTTACCAATATTTTATTCATTTAAAAATTAAGTGTGAGAAATCCTTTTTAATTTTATACAAAAAAAATAATTAATATCTAATTTATAGTTACTCGTCTAGGTACCGTGTAAAACCCCTATTTTTTTTTAAAATTTATTTTTATTATTTTATTAGACTTCAAATTAATTTATGCAATTTATGATTTTTATATTATTAGAAATGACCTTAGCCATTGTTGAATTTTGGAACACAAGACTACCATAAATTTTGGCACGGAAGATGTAGCAGTGTGCCTTGACTAGTGTATTAGCCATTGTAAGCCCCTATTTTTTTTTCAAAATTTTATTTAATTATTGTTTATTAATTTTTAATGTTAATTTTAGCCTTAAAATAATTATTAGGATTTTTAGGAATTTTCTAGAATTTTAAATGAGTTTTAAATGAGTTTTATATATTAAAAATATCATTTTGTAATTTATTTAAATGTTTTAATATCAATTTGCAATTAATAAATTGTTTTTAAGTTGGGACTGCAAATATTATTTGCATTTTGACTCTGCGGGGGACCTAAGCGTAATTACCTAAAACCTAGGGACTTTTGGGCAAAACCTAAACCTAACCCCCCCCCCCCCCCCCCCGACCCGGACAGCTGCCGACGACCGGCCAGCTGCCCCCCCCCACGTCCCGACCGACTTTGCACCGCCATCGACCTCTATAAAACTCCCCTCTCTCCCCCCTACCGAACCCTAACCCTAAATCTCCTTCGCCACCCTCCACGACCACCTTTCCTCCCCGAACCCTAGCCGCAACCCTAGCTCCGGCGAACTCCTCCCGCCACCCCCACAGCGACTAACACCCCCAACCACCACCACCATCACCTTCGTCTCGACGAGGCAATCCAGCGCCACCGACGCGCCACCACCACGACGCCTCCTCCGTCTGATCGCCTCCTCGACAGCAGCTCACCCCCATCGGACACGTACGTGTCACTCCCCCTCTCTTCGATTCGTGTCTCGTATACACAAACACGGACTCGCCTGGTCCCGACGAACCCAATGCAAAGCTCGGACACGCGTAAGTCGTGTCGTGCGTGTCGTGCAAAGCACGGACACGCTGATCCTGTGTCCCTAACTGTCAGGACACAGGGCCGATTTTATTTCTTTTTTTTTTTATTAATCTATCCTAAACAGAAATAAAACTAACCTAAACTCATTCTCTAACACGAAGCACGAGCTGGCCCACTGGCCAGCGCGCATTTCTTAAACCCCCCCCCCCCCCCCCCCCCCCCGCTGCTGGGCTGAGTTCGAGCCCCCCCTTTCTTTCCTTCTGTTTTCTTTTTCTTTTTCTTTTTTTTTTTTCTTTCTTTTATTGTTTTATATATATATATATATATATATATATGTATATATATATATAATGTATATACTAGTATATAGTATATATATATACTGTTTAACAGTATATGTATATATGTATATATTTTTGGTTAGTAATTCTATCTATATATGTTAGTATTTATATATAATATATATATATATATATATATATATATATATACACATATGTATATGTATATATATTTCTTGTTTATGTATATATATTATTATATATATATATACTTTATAAATTAGGTATTTTCTTGTGTATATATATATGTACTTTTGGCATAGGTATGTAAATATTCTTTTATATAAAAATTTACCTTATTAAAATAATAATAAATATTTTGCACTATTACCAACTAGTATTTTTATTGTATTTAAATTACTGCAAACCATTTTGATGTCCAAGCCTAGCATGGGTATTTGGGCTCAAATGTGTTTTCACACATTCAAGACATGTACAAGTCATATTGGACTTGATTCATGGCCTTGGGTCCTGTATTGAACCTTGGTTCAAATTATGTACATGGACAAAATACGCAGATAATTAATCATTATTGTGCATTACTGTTTTTGATTTTCTAAAAATACTTAGAGTGTTGCCAAAATTATGGAAAAATAGTTTTTAGATACTTTGTTAAATTAGCTAATTTAGTATAATTTTTGTAGTATTTAAATTACTGTTTTGCCACTAGTTTGGCATATGAAACCAGAACTCACTTTCTGTATATTTATGAAAACTGATTTTTCTAAAATATTTCTGTTGGGTAATAAATCCCAGAAAAATTATAATAAATTTCTATAATTAACAAGGTTTCTGTCAGTATATTATTCTGCATTTATTGGAGATTTCTAGTATTTTCTAAAATTGTTAGAACACAGTGCACAGAATGTTTATTTTACCAATAATTATGACTAAGTCATGACTTGTGATTTTTTGTGTATTTCTAGTATTTGGATTGCTAACCAGCCTTAATATGGGAGACCCATGTGTTAGTTTAGATGCCAAATCACTTCACTTTGAACCCCTAGGCTAAGTTCACCTAGCCAATGTCCAATTTGGCCTTCTCACATCACTAGTGTATTTATATTGTCTTGTAACTTAGAGTCTGAGTATATATATGTTTTCAGTGCCAGGACACTCTACATCTTAGCTTTATTGTCATTGCATTACTTTGCTCCAGGCAAGTACATCTACAAACTCATTTACTGTCTTTTAATGTTAAGTACATGTGACAACCTTGTAAATTACCATTAATCCAGTTGCAAGTCTTTTGTTAATTGTACATGTTAAAACACTGTTATGTGATAAAAGAATGTTAATCAACCCATGTGAATGCTGATCCTTGGAGTAGCAAGTCAAATCATAACATGTTTCATACTATTGACAGTTCCCACCATGCTTTACACTATTTCCCGTATCTTTTACATGATGATCACTGGGTTATGAGAGAGTTGATAGTATAGTTACTGGACTCGTGGAATGTACTCACTTACATTGCAGTATGCTAATTGTGTAGTTTCTGGACTTGTGGAATGTACATACGTACATTGCAGTAAACTAGCAGTGCGGTTTCTGGACTTGTGGAATGTACATACGTACATTGCAGTAAAATGAGAATGTAGTTTCTGGACTTGTGGAATGTACTTACGTACATTGCAGTAAACTAACAATGTAGTTTCTGGACTTGTGGAATGTACATACGTACATTGCAGTAAACTAGCATAGCACCTATTGACCGATCTCATACCAGCTCCAGTTTTAATACATAATGTACATATGCCACAATTGACAAGAGTGTCTTAAAATGATAATCAAGATATACCATGATTTCCACTTTATATGATTTACCCTGATTCCAGTATGTCTATTTTTCAGTCTTATCATACCATGTTCCTGTTGTACATCTCTTGCATTATACATTCAGTACTTTAGTAGTAGAGGTTGTACTTGCTCCCGTCCTGACAGGATAACGTTGTAGGTATTTTGACCGAGGAAGAAATGCTTTGTGACCCGTACTATGGAGCTCCAGTTGAGGATATTCCTGCAGGGAATTCTGCTTAGCTGCTTAGTTTGACTTAGTGTTTGGTTATTATCACAGTTGCTGTTTGTACCTTTAAACTGGACCTTGTCTCCAGTCTTACATTTTGGTTTGTATTATTATCAAACTTAGTAGTTTTTATCTATATAGAAGCTGTGTTGTGATCATTCTTAAACTATCTTAATTATTAGCACATTTATCATTATTACCTGACTGTCTAGAACAGCTTACTGCGCTTTATCTTAAGCGTAGGCTGGACATGGCTCGGCCCGGCCCAACAATTTGGGTAGCGGGTCGTGACATGTTTTTTTGGCGGCCCATGCAAGGTCCTGACTAAGTTGTTTGGTTACGTACTGTACCAAGCACGCCTGCAGAAATTAAGGATAACTAGATAACACTAGGAACAACATCTAGAACACCTAGAGGAATTTTAGGATTGCAACATAGGAAAACTCATCACAGCATAGGACCGGTAGTGTAACTAAATTGTTTGCTTATGACTGCTTGCTTTATTCTTATAATTCCTTTGTCTTTTATAAATAGATGGACCCTACACACTCTCCCGATTCCGCCACCTCAGGTGACGGTATACCTCCACCACCTCCTACCCCGCAGACCCAGATGCCTCCACCCCCACCTCCTATCATACCTCCCCAGACTATTGTTTCCCTTGACGGAACCCAATTACTGGCTTTGATCCAGGGGCTCCTGAATACTCAGCATACCCCCGTCTTGCAACCTATAGAACATCAATTGAGGCTAGGTAGTATCAAAAGTTTTATGAACCTAAAACCGAAGGAGTTTCTTGGGACGGAAGGCATAGTTGTAGCTGATGACTGGTTAGATTCCGTAGAGAGGAAGCTCATAGGGGCTAGATTACCTGACGACCTTTGGGTCGAGGCAGCAGGATTTTTGTTAGCAGACCTGGCAGGGGTCTGGTTCAGAAATGAGACGATGTTCATTGGCGGCAGAGGAAACTGGGAGCAATTCAAGATCCAGTTCAAGAGGAAGTTCTTCTCCACCACCGCTAGAGTTGCCATGGGATTGCAATTCCAGAACCTGCAACATGGGAGCCGTACAGTCGATGAGTACGCAGGTGAGTTTAGCAGACTCAGTCGTTTTGCCCCGAGCTTAGTAGCCGACCCGGAGGAGATGGCTCGCAGATTCTGCCATGGTCTTGTCCCGGACATTAGCATCTTACTAGTGGCCAACGGGATCACAGACTACTACCAGCTACTGGAGAGAGCCCGAGGTATCGAGGAGCGTCTTTTGTCTTGCAAGAGGCCAGCTACCACACATCATGATGGGCCGTCCAAGTGCCAGACTTTCCAGCAGAGGACGACTACCCAGCACCAGCAGGCCTATTCTCCACCAGCTCATCCTCAGCATCAGTTATCATTTGCCCGAGATCCGGGGCAACAGCAGCAGAAGTGGGTCTCTTGTGCCTTCTGCAAAAAGCCAGGGCACGATGTCTCCATCTGTAGGAAGAAATTGAGCCAGTGTCTTGCTTGCGGGTCTTCCACCCATATGATTCGGGAGTGCCCGAAGGCGAAGCCATTTACCAGAGGACCTTCAGGGAGAGCATACCCTTTAGCCATCCAGGCAGCAGTACCAGTGCAGGGCCCAGAGCCAGAGCCAGAATACTTGACAGACGGTGCCACAGGTTGGATTTATTTGCATATGACTGTTTTGATCTAGTGCCTCATTAAGTAACCTGTCATTAGACCTTTACCAAACCATCATTTAGTAGCTGCACTCATAATAAGCCATTGACCAGTAGACCTGTTTCATAGACTTCCATCATTAGAAGATAGCCTTAGTCATCGCTGTAATTATTTTAAAGCGTTAGTTGCCTCGCGTATCTTCAGTCCTTGTGAATTTCGAGGACGAAATTTTTCAAGGAGGGAAGACTTGTAAGCCCCTGTTTTTTTTTCAAATTTTATTTAATTATTGTTTATTATTAATTTTTAATGTTAATTTTAGCCTTAAAATAATTATTAGGATTTTTAGGAATTTTTCTAGAATTTTTAAATGAGTTTTAAATGAGTTTTATATATTAAAAATATCATTTTGTAATTTATTTAAATGTTTAATATCAATTTGTAATTAATAATTGTTTTTAAGTTGGGACTGCAAATATTATTTGCATTTTGACTCTGCGGGGGACTAAGCGTAATTACCTAAAACCTAGGGACTTTTGGGCAAACCTAAACCTAACCCCCCGACGACCGGACAGCTGCCGACGACCGCCAGCTGCCCCCCCCCACGTCCCGACCGACTTTGCACCGCCATCGACCTCTATAAAACTCCCCTCTCCCCCCTACCGAACCCTAACCCTAAATCTCCTTCGCCACCCTCCACGACCACCTTTCCTCCCCGAAACCCTAGCCGCAACCCTAGCTCCGGCGATCTCCTCCGCCACCCCCCAGCGACTAACACCCCCAACCACCACCACCATCACCTTCGTCTCGACGAGGCGAACCCAGCGCCACCGACGCGCCACCACCACGACGCCCTCCTCCGCCTGATCGCCTCCTCGACAGCACTCACCCCCATCGGACACGTCGTGTCACTCCCCCTCTCTTCGATTCGTGTCTCGTATACACAAACACGGACTCGCCTGGTCCCGACGAACCCAATGCAAAGCTCGACACGCGTAAGTCGTGTCGTGCGTGTCGTGCAAACACGGACACGCTGATCCTTTGTCCCTAACTGTCAGGACACAGGGCCGATTTTATTTCTTTTTTTTATTAATCTAACCTAAACAGAAATAAAACTAACCTAAACTCATTCTCTAACACAAGCACGAGCTGGCCCACTGGCCAGCGCGCATTTCTTAAACCCCCCCCCCCCCCCCCCCCCGCTGCTGGCTGAGTTCGAGCCCCCCCCTTCTTCCTTTTTTTTTTTCTTTTTTTCTTTCTTTTTCTTTTTATATAATTATTATTATATATATATATAGATTATATATATATTATTATATATATAGATTATATATGTATATATACTAGTATATGTATATATATACTGTTTAACAGTATATGTATATATGTATATATTTTATGGTTAGTAAATTCTATGTATAGATGTTAGTATTTATATATATATATATTATATATATATATATATATATATATATATATATATATTACACATATGATATGATATATATTTCTTGTTTATGTATATATATTATTATATATATATACTTTATAAATTAGGTATTTTTGTGTATATATATGTACTTTTGGCATAGGTATGTAAATATTCTTTTATATAAAAATTTACCTTATTAAAATAATAATAAATATTTTGCACTATTACCAACTAGTATTTTTATTGTATTTAAATTACTGCAACCATTTTGATGTCCAAGCCTAGCATGGGTATTGGGCTCAAATGTGTTTTAACACATTCAAGACCTGTACAATCATATTGGACTTGATTCATGGCCTTGGGTCCTGTATTTGAACCTTGGTTCAAATTATATACATGGACAAAATACGCAGATAATTAATCATTATTGTGCATACTGTTTTTGATTTTCTAAAAATACTTAGAGGTTGCCAAAATTATGGAAAAATAGTTTTAGATACTTGTTAATTAGCTAATTTAGTATAATTTTGTAGTATTAAATTACTGTTTTGCCACTAGTTTGGCATATGAAACCAAACTCACTTTCTGTATTTATGAAAACTGATTTTTCTAAAATATTCTGTTGGTAATAAATCCCAGAAAATTATAATAAATTTCTATAATTAACAAGGTTTCTGTCAGTATATATTATCTGCATTTATTGGAGATTTCTAGTATTTTCTAAAATTGTTAGAACACAGTGCACAATGTTTATTTTACCAATAATTATGACTAAGTCATGACTTGTGATTTTTTGTGTATTTCTAGTATTTGGATTGCTAACCAGCCTTAATATGGGAGACCCATGTGTTAGTTTAGATGCCAAATCACTTCACTTTGAACCCCTAGGCTAAGTTCACCTAGCCAATGTCCAATTTGGCTTCTCACATCACTAGTGTATTTATATTGTCTTGTAACTTAGAGTCTGAGTATATATATGTTTTCAGTGCCAGACATCTACATCTTAGCTTTATTGTCATTGCATTGCTTTGCTCCAGGCAAGTACATCTACAAACTCATTTACTGTCTTTTAATGTTAAGTACATGTGAACCTTGTAAATTACCATTAATCCAGTTGCAAGTCTTTTGTTAATTGTTAATGTTAAACACTGTTATGTGATAAAGAATGTTAATCAACCCATGTGAATGCTGATCCTTGGAGTAGCAAGTCAAATCATAACATGTTTCATACTATTGACAGTTCCCACCATGCTTTACACTATTCGTATCTTTTACATGATGATTACTGGGTTATGAGAGAGTTGATAGTATAGTACTGGACTCGTGGAATGTACTCACTTACATTGCAGTATGCTAATTGTGTAGTTTCTGGACTTGTGGAATGTACATACGTACATTGCAGTAAACTAGCAGTGCGGTTTCTGGACTTGTGGAATGTACATACGTACATTGCAGTAAACTGAGAATGTAGTTTCTGGACTTGTGGAATGTACTTACGTACATTGCAGTAAACTAACAATGTAGTTTCTGGACTTGTGGAATGTACATACGTACATTGCAGTAAACTAGCATAGCACCTATTGACCGATCTCATACCAGCTCCAGTTTTAATACATAATGTACATATGCCACAATTGACAAGAGTGTCTTAAAATGATAATCAAGATATACCATGATTTCCACTTTATATGATTTACCCTGATTCCAGTATGTCTATTTTTCAGTCTTATCATACCATGTTCCTGTTGTACATCTCTTGCATTATACATTCAGTACTTTAGTAGTAGAGGTTGTACTTGCTCCCGTCCTGACAGGATAACGTTGTAGGTATTTTGACCGAGGAAGAAATGCTTTGTGACCCGTACTATGGAGCTCCAGTTGAGGATATTCCTGCAGGGAATTCTGCTTAGCTGCTTAGTTTGACTTAGTGTTTGGTTATTATCACAGTTGCTGTTTGTACCTTTAAACTGGACCTTGTCTCCAGTCTTACATTTTGGTTTGTATTATTATCAAACTTAGTGGTTTTTCATCTATATAGAAGCTGTGTTGTGATCATTCTTAAACTATCTTAATTATTAGCACATTTATCATTATTACCTGACTGTCTAGAACAGCTTACTGCGCTTTATCTTAAGCGTAGGCTGGACATGGCTCGGCCCGGCCCAACAATTTGGGTAGCGGGTCGTGACAGCCATGTCATGGGAAGCCTAGCCATGGTGAAGAGCGAACTAGGAAAACCAAGCCAAGTTGCGACTCAACCTCCACCGAAAAATTCATTTATATATATTAATTTAATTTTCGACTTTTAAGTGACCCGGTTGACCAATTCAGTCCGAACTGGGACCGAACCAAATTTAAGCCCATGTAGGCATGAGATGGAACCCAGGGTGGCCATATAGACATATTTTATGTACGTACAAGTATTTCTTGATTTTTAGAATTTTATGTATGAACAATTTCTTATTATTTAAATAATTGCACTATAATTGGTATTTTATTATTAATAAAAATTGTGCAGCACTTTGTATAATTTTCTGGACCCATACATGGGTGAACGATAAAGTCCACCCATTGGGACGATTTATTAATTTATTATTATTAAAGTTATTTTTGGAGATTTATTAAACATGTTTATTCCATTAAAGATATTATTATTATTTGGGAGGATTTCTTGTGAATTGAAATTTTATATATACATGTAGATATGTTTAAATATATATTCAATATTTAGATAGATAATATTAAGTTTGTTATTTGGTTTTAAATAGATTATAGTATATATATGGATATACGTATACATAAATATATTTATGGGTTTATATATAGAAAGATTTAAAAGAGAAAGGGAAAAAAAAATATATATTAGTGGGTGATCGGCCCCACCATGGGAAAACCGACCACCCAACACAAAGTAGCAGCACTTTTGTTTTTGTGCGCCCCCCCCCCCCCCCCCCCCCCCCCCCCCCCCCCCCCCCCCCCCCCCCCTTTTACCAAAGAACACAGCAGCACCAACCTAATATTGGCCGACCCCTTAGTATATGTTAATTATTAACATGTATATTCTAAACCCTAATATTTAATTATTTCTTCTCCTCCACTCTCCTTCCTTCCTTCCTCCTCTCATCTCTGTTCCCGTACCTCTCATCGGCCTGCATGCCAGCCTTGTCGGAGCGTCAGCATCTCCGCCTCCCGAGCGCCAACGGCAACGGAAACAACAACAACAACAACAAACAGTTTCCCACTTTATGGTAACCCACTTCTCCGATTAATTTCTCTGTCAATTCTATTCCGATTCTCGATCCGTAAATTCGTGTAGAAAGCTCCCATGACCCTCTTTCATCACCTTCAAATAGTTTTATTTATTCTGCAAAATTTCAGATTTAATTAGATTAAAAATCATGACAAAGTAGTTTTTATAAAACCTTAAAAAAAACCCGTACGAGGTACGTCCCGACAGACCGGACGACCCGTCGCAAACCAAAAGTACCGAAAGGTCTGTATCGAATTTTTGGACGTACGAGAATTGACGGAATTCAAATTGGTTGCGTGTGCGCGACGAATTTGGTCCGTATCCGTCGCATTTTTGCGTATCGGGCATTTTCGGTATTTTCCAATTACTTTGTGCACACTCATCAAATCGCGACGAAACTTGCGCCATTGGACTAGAAATATTTTTCTGGTCCTGTGAGCCAAGTTTGGTCCGATTCTGAGTCCGTTGATCGGGACGCAATTTTGGCGGGCCCGCAATCCCACTCAACGGGCGATTTTGTGCACAGCCCACCGGAATACAAAATTGGACATACCGTTGGGTTCGTCTCATCAAAACAAATTCGTAGACATGTAGTTTGACGACTTTAGAGACCGTAGGTTCTGGTGCACATTTCGGTGCAAAGCGGGTCCAACGGCGGACATCGTTTTGACCCGAAATTACGATTTTGCCCCTATTCCAGAATTTAACTTTTGGACAGGCGTTTCCTAGGTATATCTTTTATTCCAAACTCGTTCGTGATGTTTGTTTCAGCATCGGGAGCTTCTTGTGGATTTTGACTTTCGTGTTGACGATTCTGATTGTTGGATTTTGCTGCTTCTCGCACCACCCTCAGGCAAGATACCTTGCCATTAAACTATTTATATTCAGTCTGCATTTATTTTATATATCACTGTTCTTTATTTTTGGTTCTTATATTTTCTGATTTACTGCCTGTTCAGTGATTAATAATTTACTTTGTTAGTATCCTTTGATTGCATGTTGACATAGAGTTAAGGGACTACCGTTGTGGTGTATTGCATATACCTTGACACAGTTGTACCACGAGGATGTGTGAGATGAGTATCATGTAGAGGTTCTTGCGTGTGGGCTGATCCCCATGCGCATGCGTTAGGGCTAACTGCTAGTAGAGGCGTGTTAGGAGACTTAGCAGTTAGTAGAGGTACATGGTCGTGGATGCGACATGACAGGTACATTGGGTGGGGAGAACATTACCTGACGTATGGGCTTCTATGCACTTCCCTCATTACCTGTGCGCTCCGTCGGAGACGCAGGCTCCAGGTGCCCTCTAACGTTATCCAGAGCGTTATGGACGTAGCCCCTTGCACATGGTGCCCTCTGACGCTTCCCGAGCGTTATGGACGTAGGCCCCTGGTGCCCTATATGGGAACTATGCCGATCCCATTTATAGTCAGGGCTCATGCGTTAAAGGTTTGTTCTTACTGCATAAAAATATTAGATGGTTAGGTAACCCTCGTCAATGTCATATCACCCCGTTCCATTAGTAGCTTGGGACAATATCGCATCGCGGTATAGTGTACTGCCCCTTATCCTTGTTTGGTTGTAGGGGTAGTCCACTGTTTCAATGATGAGGTATTGGAACTTGTTACGAGTGTGACCATTTACTTTACGTGTGATTTATGACATAGTATATATATTCAGTTATATGGCATGTTGATGTATCTTGTTACGTCCCTCTGAGGACCTGGTTATCTCGCCAGGTGTGTGTTCCGTGATTTCTTGCAGGTGCTCTAGCTAAGGCCATTCCTTCCTTCGTGGTGATTACTCTTGGACTCGCTATTGCTCTCGCTTGCTAAATTCTTTCCTTGTAAATTTTTCCATATTTAATTTGGTTGGTAGTGGACTTTGTCTCCGCCCAACTATTGTGTACATGACAAATTCATAGTTACTTTTATATCATATTTATCTTTGTAGATGAGATTTAATACCTTGGCTACTGCATTTTACAGTTTATATATATATATACGAGGGTCCATATACTTCGTATGTATACAGCTGGCATGATTGCGTTCTAGTCCTACGTATTTTGGGACTGGGGCGTTACATGTTTTTGTGGTGGCCCATGCAGGTCGAGTTTGTCACTTCGGTTACGTTACTATACCGATGTGAACCTGCAACATAGGATTAGAATCTAGGAATCTCATCCATACAGCTTGACCCCTTCCGTTGGCTTCACATTTCGAACTCTCGATCGACCTCCTTGAATTGCATCTTGCTTGATTCCTTTCTACCGTCGATTCTCATTTTTGTGCCTAATGTCAACTAGGAAGATGACTACACTAGTATATGCTCATAGGTCAAACACACGGCTAAAATGATCATATTGGCAATTGGAATACATTCAAGACTCTAATTGAGTTAAAAGGTTTTTCTTTTTAGTGTGATAAATGATTAGTAATTGGTAAAGTAGAATATTACCACGGAAAGTTTTAACCTTGAGATTTCTAAATAGAGACACCGGAGGATTTATAGAATTTCATACTTGGTTTAAGAAATTGATTAAATTTCAAGATTTGACATTTATGATTTATTGGATTATAGTTGTACATCCTTGCACAAGTATAAAATTGATTTGCTTTTCGAGTTGTGATATTTATGAGTTGAGTGATAGATATACATCTTTGAACAAATATAAAGTTATTAGATTTTTGAGTTTAATGTTCATGATTTATTGTATTATAGTTATGCACCTTTGAACAAGTTATAAATTTGGTTTAAAAATGATCTTAGCTTTTAAAAATGGTCGTAGGAATTATTTAAATTTGAGTTGTGCAACTTGCGGATTTCGTGTTTAGTAAATTTTAAATTTTAAGTGGAAGTAATGATGGCAAATTTTGGTTTAAATATTTGAAAGTTATGAAAACAATTTTTGAGAATTTTTCTTTATTTTAAATTGTGTCCTATGATTGAGGATTATAGATCTATTTAGATTTTAAAAAAAAGATTTTGACTTATAAGATTATTTGAAAATTTTAGTTTAATGTGCGATTGCTAATATTAAATTTTTGGAGAATTTAAAAGGATGTGATGGAAATTTTTTTTGGATTGATTACAGGAAGTTACCATTTAAAAATTGTGATTTTGTTGGAATAACTTAGCATGAATGGAAGTTAAAATTTATGAGAGCATGGAGCTTAAATTTTTTTTATTATTGCTTTTAAATGCTAAGAGTTTTATTATGAGTTATTTGAAAATTTTAGAGTGCTAAATTTTTTTTATTGATTGTGAAATCTTTATGGATTCGTGAATTATGAACTCTTGAATTAAATAGTTGAGTTTAAACGTTAATTTGGAAAAGTCAGTAGTAACATGACAACAATTTGTTTTGAGATTTATGATAGTGATTTGAATTTTTTTTTTAAATTTGAACGGCTTGGAGTGAATACAAATTTTGGTGGTTTATTTTTGAAAGTTTATTTTTGAAATTTTTTGGAGGAAACTCGAGTTGAAATATTAATGGTAGGCCACAAAGGTAGCCCTAATAAGTTAGAAGTATTCCACACTAATTGCCATGTCACTCATGACCATGCTAGTAGTATATACACAAGTGTAGTTAGTCATCTACCCAGCTATGTGACTGTATTTCTACCTCGGCTTACTCGACCTTCCTTCAATTCTAGATCTTTTAGTTGCGACCTTCTAACCCATTTGCAATTTGAATAATGATATAATGGTTCCTTAACTGTATTCATCTAGAAGACTATCTTCCCCTGGAACTGTGTTCCTAAATTATTTACTGGATTTTTTAATTTTATTGCATGCTTTAACTTGATCTTCTTGATTTTTGTGCATTAATTATCACCTCGTGAACTCCCACTTCTATTTTCGATCCTCTGGCGTCCCCTACCGTGACTTGTATATTTGGAGTACAACACTACACTTTTTCTTCCAACAAGTTTCATATATAAGACCTAGAAAAGCCCACCTTCCTGTAAACATATCATGTCCTACTAAAACCCATCTTCTTGTACTTTATTTCTTGACATGACCTTATGGTCAAAATGGCCAAACTATAATTTTTACCATGATACCGATATATTTTTACCACGGATAGAGAATCCAACCTTGACTCAATCCCTTAACCCGATAGGTGAATTTTGTTATACTTAGTTCCTTAAATGCTTAAATGTACTCTATCTTGATTGCTTGACCCATTGTCCTATGATACTATTAGTTTAACTCTTGTAAGTTGGGTAGAATACCTCACAACCAAACAAACCTTTTTCTCGTGAACCACATTGGTAAGCTCACTTAGACTATAATTCAGAGGACCCTACCTTATCTAGTCTACCAAGCCATAAATGAGAAACACTAGGACAACTGTATAGGCCCAAACTTCGGGCGAGCCTTGATTTTAAAAGATCTTGGACTATCTAAAATTTTCTTCATCAGTACCTTCCTGGCTCATATTTTGACTATCTCATGCTGCTAATGTAGCTTTAGTTTTGCAAGCTTATTTCGTTATCAAGCTTGATCATGACATATTTTATTGGGTGCACCCACTAACATATTGTATAATCAGAACCGGTGCATGTTGCACTTTGGTTCGCTTATCATATCTTATTCTATGCGGATGGAGACATAGTTAAACCTGCCTTAGGGTCTCTTCCGCGACCGCCTTGACAATTCTCTTTTGAATTATTTTTGCCGCCTATGGACCCCGTAATTCGTACTCAATATATAACACCGTCTTTGAAACCTTTGTTGTTCTTGTCTTTTACTTATTTTGGAAAGACAGACACTGTACTTGCTAAGATAGACTCAAGGTATCATCTTTTGTTGCCCAATCGGTTAATTATACACAAACGTAGATAGCCACCGACCGACTCATGTGGCTATATCCTCGCCTTTAACTACTCCTCATTTTCCAACCCTAGAATTATTATCGTGCCCTTCCAAATGTTCTCGAGCACTCGAGAATGATTCTAATCATTCACTTAAATCAAACTCTCAATCGAGACGAATAGTCTCCAGTTTTTCTCTAGGAACCACATCTCCCAAATGTCTAATCTATTTTCTTTAGTCTACTCAATTCCTTACTGTTCTTCTAAATTTGATATTCAAAAATTTTGCTACCTTCATTAGAAACCCTTATTCAATTCCATAACCATGATATATTTTGTATATGTCGACTCCACAATTTTTTTACTAATGGTGGTGTTGAACGCCGTTTTATCGCCTCTACCAAATTTAATTGCATTTTTGGTATTGACTAACTCTTCCTATCCCCCAACCCTAACTACCCTAATTAATCCTAAATTTTGAGGACAAAATTCTTGTAAGTTGGGTAGGATGTAAAACCCCTATTTTTTTTAAAATTTATTTTTATTATTTTATTAGACTTCAAATTAATTTATGCAATTTATGATTTTTTATATTATTAGAAATGACCTTAGCCATTGTTGAATTTTGGAACACAAGACTACCATGAATTTTGGCACGGAAGATGTAGCAGTGTGCCTTGACTAGTGTATTAGCCATATCATGGGAAGCCTAGCCATGGTGAAGAGCGAACTAGGAAAACCAGGCCAAGTTGCGACTCAACCTCCACCGACAAATTTATTTATATATATTAATTTAATTTTCGACTTTTAAGTGACCCGGTTGACCAATTCAGTCCGAACTGGGCCCGAACCAAATTTAAGCCCATGTAGGCATGAGATGGAACCCAGGGTGGCCTTGTAGACATATTTTATGTACATACAAGTATTTCTTGATTTTTAGAATTTTATGTATGAACAAATTCTTATTATTTAAATAATTGCACTATTATTGGTATTTTATTATTAATAAAAATTGTGCAACACTTTGTATAATTTTCTGGACCCATACATGGGTGAACGATAAAGTCCACCCATTGGGACAATTTTATTAATTTATTATTATTAAAGTTATTTTTGGAGGTTTATTAAACATGTTTATTCCATTAAAGATATTATTATTATTTTGGGAGGATTTATTGTGAATTGAAATTTTATATATACATGTAGATATGTTTAAATATATATTCAATATTTAGATAGATAATATTAAGTTTGTTATTTGGTTTTAAATAGATTATAGTATATATATGGATATATACGTATACATAAATATATTTATGGGTTTATATATAGAAAGTTTTAAAAGAGAAAGGGAAAAAAAAATAATATATATATTAGTGGGTGCTCGGCCCCACCATGGGAAAACCGACCACCCAACACAAAGTAGCAGCTCTTTTGTTTTTGTGCGCCCCCCCCTTTTACCAAAGAACACGGCAGCACCAACCTAATATTGGCCGACCCCTTAGTATATGTTAATTATTAACATGTATATTCTAAACCCTAATATTTAATTATTTCTCCTCCTCCACTCTCCTTCCTTCCTTCCTCCTCTCACCTCTGTTCCCGTACCTCTCATCGGCCTACGTGCCAGCCTTGTCGGAGCGTCAGCATCTCCGCCTCCCGAGCGCCAACGGCAACGGAAACAACAACAACAACAAACAGTTTCCCACTTTATGGTAACCCACTTCTCCGATTAATTTCTCTATCAATTCTATTCCGATTCTCGATCCGTAAATTCGTGTAGAAAGCCCCCATGACCCTCTTTCATCACCTTCAAATAATTTTATTTATTCTGCAAAATTTCAGATTTAATTAGATTAAAAATCATGGCAAAGTAGTTTTTATAAAACCTTAAAAAAAACCCGTACGAGGTACGTCCCGACAGACCGGACGACCCCGTCGCAAACCAAAAGTACCGAAAGGTCTGTATCGAATTTTTGGACGTACGAGAATTGACGGAATTCAAATTGGTTGCGTGTGCGCGACGAATTTGGTCCGTATCCGTCGCATTTTTGCGTATCGGGCATTTTCGGTATTTTCTAATTACTTTGTGCACACTCATCAAATCGCGACGAAACTTGCGCCATTGGACTCGAAATATTTTTCTGGTCCTGTGAGCCAAGTTTGGTCCGATTCTGAGTCCGTTGATCGGGACGCAATTTTGGCGGGCCCGCAATCCCACTCAACGGGCGATTTTGTACACAGCCCACCGGAATCCAAAATTGGACATACCGTTGGGTTCATGTCATCAAAACAAATTCGTAGACATGTAGTTTGACGACTTTAGAGACCTTAGGTTCTGGCGCGCATTTCGGTGCAAAGCGGGTCCAACGGCGGACATCGTTTTGACCTGAAATTACGATTTTGTTCCTGTTCCAGAATTTAACTTTTGGACAGGCGTTTCTTAGGTATATCTTTTATTCCAAACTCGTTCGTGATGTTTGTTTCAGCATCGGGAGCTTCTTGTGGATTTTGACTTTCGTGTTGACGATTCTGATTATTGGATTTTGCTGCTTCTCGCACCATCCTCAGGCAAGATACCTTGCCATTAAACTGTTTATATTCAGTCTGCATTTATTTTATATATCACTGTTCTTTATTTCCGGTTCTTATAGTTCCTGATTTACTGCCTGTTCAGTGATTAATAATTTACTTTGTTAGTATCCTTTGATTGCATGTTGACCTAGAGTTAAGGGACTACCGTTGTGGTGTATTGCATATACCTTGACACAGTTGTACCACGAGGATGTGTGAGATGAGTATCATGTAGAGGTACTTGCGTGTGGGCTGATCCTCCATGCGCATGCGTTAGGGCTAACTACTAGTAGAGGCGTGTTAGGAGACTTAGCAGTTAGTAGAGGTACATGGTCGTGGATGCGACATGACAGGTACATTGGGTGGGGAGAACATTACCTGACGTATGGGCTTCTATGCACTTCCCTCATTACCTGTGCGCTCCGTCGGAGACGCAGGCTCCAGGTGCCCTCTGACGTTATCCAGAGCGTTATGGACGTAGCCCCTTGCACATGGTGGCCTCTGACGCTTCCCGAGCGTTATGGACGTAGGCCCCTGGTGCCCTATATGGGAACTATGCCGATCCCATTTACAGTCAGGGCTCATGCGTTAAAGGTTTGTTCTTACTGCATAAACACATTAGATGGTTAGGTAACCCTCGTCAATGTCATATCACCCCGTTCCATTAGTAGCTTGGGACAATATCGCATCGCGGTATAGTGTATTACCCCTTGTCCTTGTTTGGTTGTAGGGGTAGTCCACTGTTTCGATGATGAGGTATTGGAACTTGTTACGAGTGTGACCATTTACTTTACGTGTGATTTATGACATAGTATATATATTCAGTTATATGGCATGTTGATGTATCTTGTTACGTCCCTCTGAGGACCTGGTTATCTCGCCAGGTGTGTGTTCCGTGATTTCTTGCAGGTGCTCTAGCTAAGGCCATTCCTTCCTTCGTGGTGATTACTCTTAGACTCGCTATTGCTCTCGCTTGCTAAATTCTTTCCTTGTAAATTTTTCCATATTTAATTTGGTTGGTAGTGGACTTTGTCTCCGCCCAACTATTGTGTACATGACAAATTCATAGTTACTTTTATATCATATTTATCTTTGTGGATGAGATTTAGTACCTTGGTTACTGCATTTTACAGCTTATGTATATACGAGGGTCCATATACTTCGTATGTATACAGCTGGCATGATTGCGTTCTAGTCCTACGTATTTTGGGACTGGGTGTTACAACGCGAGACCAACTCAGAAAGAAAGTAAAATCTACACTACACAATACAGGGTCACAGAAAATAAATAGAAAACTGGACTTATGCCCTTACAACTTATTTACATAAATTAATTAAAAATTAAAAAGTTGTTGGCGAGCTCTGAATGCCGGAAACGGTCCAAACAGTAGGCCGAGGCCCTGCACCATAAAAACTAAAAGCAGTACCAATTCTAAAATAAATTATAATTAAATTAAAAAATTAAAGAGTCTCAGACTTGGTCGTGCAATCTCATGTTGCGGCTTACGTCTCAACGTACAGGTGACCCTGTATCGTTTACGTTTCGCCGAGGCTCATTCGACCGATATGGTCGTCGCCTAACCGGGGATACGTAAAATCTCAAAAAAGCCGCAAACCAACCAACAACCAACCATTGAAATCTTTTTACAAAGACCGAGTTCGAAAGTAGATTTTGTTTTATGAAATTAATTTAAATACCAGTGTTTCGAAAAGGGTTTTACTGAAAATTTGGGCAGCACCTCCTCTGCAACTGGACAATCCAGCCACATAGGCGATACAAATTCCTGCACCAAAAGAAAGTCCCAAACCAGGGAATACACCAAACCAATCCACAATAATATTCCAACCCAGAGTAATAATCCATAACCCACACATATAGATAAAAGCCAACATATAGATAAAGCCGAACCGCAAACCGAAAATAACGAATCGAAAAAACATACGCGTCCCGCGTAAATAATTCGAACCACAGAAATACAACGCCGCGACGTAAAATGTCATTTGTATCCCCTAAACGCAATGGACTCAAATTTCGATCCTCGAAATGGGGTCGAGACCGCGTCATCATCGACATGAAAACCCAAAGAGACACGAAGACACTAAAATATACCTCGGGTGCTCGGCTAGAGCTTTCAGATGCAAAGAATAGGGACTGAATTCGTATGTCTCGGATAGCTTGGGACAGTGGACAGTAAAAATCCGTAAGGGTGAAGCGCGGACGGCGGCCCAGGAAAGTACGGACAGCGTTGTCACTGCCGCGGGGCACGACTCGGGTCTGAGACAGCGCTGGGCTCGGATCCACAGAACTGCGGGTCACCGGGAAGTGGGATGGGCTCGCGAAGACACAGCCACGGGGTAGCTCGCACAACGAGGGGGCAAGTCCGCACGAAAAGTGCTGGGCGGATCGGGCTTTAAGCTCGACTAGGGCACGTCCGAGCTCGGGAAAACCGGAGAGGAGGCGGGGAGGCTACGCTAGAGACGGCCAGGGGCGGCCACCGTGGGGCTCTCGGCCTAGGGCACAGCGGCCTGGCGGTGTCGCAGGATCGACAGCACGGAGAGTTGCATGGGGAGGTGCTGGCCAGGTCAAAGCTCGACGGAGCTGAACGGGGGCGTCGGGTCGAACGCAGGGCCGCCGGGCGGTCGCGGACGGGCGTCGGCCACACTACTAAAATACATCAAATTGGCAACGGAGGATTAGCGATGGATCTTATCCGTCGTCCATAGCGATGGCCTCGCGACTACCTTGTGACTGACTACCGTCAGAAAGTAATTGATATTTTTTAGTTTTTTGCATCAAAATGAGTCGCACATCCGTCGCTAATTTGACGAAACATTAGTAACGGATTCATGTCCGTCGCTAATATGTCACACATTGTGGCGACAAAATCTGGGAAAAAATGACGCACTAAATTAGCGTCTATGTAGTGACGGACGTTCAGTCGGTAATCTAGTTGGTATTTAGTGACTACCTACCGACGAAGGGGAATTTTATGTTAGGTTACAGTATTTAGCGACAGCCGACCCCCTACCTACCGACGTTCAGTCGGTAACCTAGTTGGTATTTAGTGACTACCTACCCGAAACCTAAACAGAGAGAGAGAGACGGGGGGGAGGGAATTTTTCATTCCCCCCAAAAAACTCTTTCTCCCTCCTCTCTCTCTCTCTCACTCTCCGGCGAGTCACATTCTTCGGCGAAGTTCTCTCCGACGGGATATCTCTCTCAGGTATGCTCTCTCTCTCCCCCTCTCTCTCTCTGTTTAGGGTTTCGGGTTGGTGGGGGGTCGGCTGTCGCTGGGGCCGGCGGGATGGGGGTAGGGTTTAGGGTTTAGGGTTTAAGGCGGGGGACAGGGTAGGGTTTAGGGTTTCGGGGCAGGGGTAGGGTTTCGGGTGGGGGGGTGGACCGGCTGTCGCGGGGGCCAGCGGTGATGTGGGAGCTAGGGAGGGGGCGCGGGGGGTGGATGGTGTTGGGTGCGGGGCGGGGTGAGGGGGAGGGGGTGAGGGGGTGTTTGCTGTCGGGGGTGAGGGAGAGGCGGTGGGGGTTTGCTGTCTGGGGGAGGGAGGGGGTGGGGTGGGGGTTTGCTGTCGGAGGGTGTGGGAGGGGGAGGGGGGTTTGTTGTCTAACGGGGTAGGGGAGGGGGTGGGGGGGTATCGGTGGTTTCGGATCGGACCATTCCTATGAGTGTCGGTGGTTTCGAATCGGAGTATCGGATCGGGGGTGGAGGTATAGGTGGTTTCGGATCGGACCAATCCTATGAGTATCGGATCGGGGGAGGGGGTATCGAAATCGGTATCAGACCGATACTGACCGATACCGGTACAGTTTGGCATATCCTGCTCTGATACTGACCGATACCCGATACTGACCGATACCGATCCGATACTGTCCGATACTAATACAGTTTGGCATGTCCCGGTATCGGTATCGGACTATCCCTATGAGTATCGGCATCTGGGGTACCGGTAATATCGGTGGTTTCGGATCGGAGTATCTGATTTTTTGGTATCAATAAACAAATAGGTATTAATAAATTATTAATATTAATAATTTATTAAAGTATCGGCCGATACCGATAACGATCGGAGTATCGGACTATTCTTATGAGGATGGTTTAAAGTATCGGACTATTCTTATGTTTAGTTTGTCTTACGATACAGATTTTCACATCCAAATCGAGGATGAATTGTTACTTTGTTGATCGTACATGGATGTAAAAACGGCAACACGAGAGCAGAATTGGTGTTAGTGACGATTTTCAGGCAGGCGTGGAAGTATTTCTTAAGTATGCCATGAGCAAAGCTCAGTACATGGACGGTAACAAAATCCAGTGTCCATGTGTTAATTGTCACAATCGACGTTACGAAGATGTGGTGACTGTGAGAGATCATTTGACCCGTAAGGGTTTCGTACGTGATTATGGCTTGTGGTCATCGCAAGGTGAAATATATTCGAAAAGACAGGCGGCGGAAGCTGGTACTTATGTTTTTGACGATAATGCTGCAATGGATGTCCTCGAAGACGACGGATGCTCTGTTGATTATGGAGACATGCAGAACCTTGCACGAGATATGGTGTATGATGCGGCAAGGTCTAAGCGAAGGAGTTCTATGATATGTTTCAGGACGCAGATACTCCTTTATATCCTGGTTGTGAGGCTCATTCCGTACTGTCAGAGACGATGCGATTGCTGAACATAAAGTCTAATTTTAACTTGCCACAAGCTTGCTATGATCGGATCACACAACTAATCAACGAGGTGTTACCGAAGGAATCAAAAGAGCTCCCAAAAAACTTCTATAAGTCAAAGATGACGGTCCGACAACTGTGACTGGCGTACAAGAAGATAGATTGTTGTCGCAACGGATGCATGTTGTACTACAAAGAGAATTGCGTATCAGAAAGTTGCAGCTTCTATAATGCGGATCATTACAAGCCAGTGCAGGAAAAAAAAAGTCAACTAGAAAATGATGTCCTTACAAGTATATGCATTACTTGTCGATCATGAAGCGTTTGCAGAGGATGTATATGTCTCTGAATACAGCGGAACACATGACGTGGCACAGCGAAGAACGCATAAAGAACGAAGGAGAATTGTCACATCCTTCGGATGGAGAGGCGTAGAAACATTTTAATTGGTGTCATCCAAATTTTGCTGCAGAGCCTAGAAATGTACGCCTTGCGCTATGTTCTGATGGCTTCGCCCCTTTCGGACAGTCGAGATCTCAATACTCATTCTGGCCGGTCATTCTTACCCCTTACAATCTGCCACCATGGATGTGTATGAAGACTCCTTATATGTTCTTAACAGCTATCATACCCGGTCCCAAAAATTCGACGAAGAATATTGATATATATTTACAGCCGTTGGTGGATGGGCTGAACCAGCTGTAGGAGATTGGTGTCACGACATATGATATTTCCAGGAAACAGAACTTTCAGATGAGAGCTTCACTCATGTAGACAATCAATAATTTTCCAGCATACGGTATGCTGTCGGGATGGAGTACACATGGCAACATGTCTTGTCCGATATGCATAGAAAATAGTAAGGCATTCTGCCTTAGACATGGAGGAAAAACTTCTTTCTTTGACTGTCACCGTCAATTTCTGCCCGTGAGCGATCCTTAGCGAAAGAACAAGGATGCGTTCAGATCTGGAAAACAAGAATTTCTTGATCCTCCTGCCAGATTGTTGGGATACGATATTTGGGAAGTTGTAAAGGAATTGCCCACCGCAATGGAAGATCCATCGAACAATCGTATCGAAGGGTTCGGTCAAAGCCAAAACTGGACCAAACGGGGTATTTTCTAGGACTTGCCTTATTGGAAAGATAATCTTATAAGGCATAATCTTTATGTCATGCATATTGAAAAGAATGTGTTCGATAATGTCTTCAATACCGTCATGGATATTAAAGGAAAGACGAAGGACAATCCAAAAGCAAGACAAGATATGGCCAAGATATGCAAACGTCATGGTCTAAACTTGATAGAAAGGGGAGCTGGTGGTCAATTAAGTAAGCCTATAGCGCCATATACATTGAGCAAGGAAGATAGATTAATAATCTGCAAGTAGATATCTACTTTAAGATTTCTCGACGGCTATGTGTCGAATTTGTCTAGATGCATTGATCTCAATGAACGCAAGCTAACAGGAATGAAAAGTCATGACTGCCACGTGTTTATGGAAAGATTACTGTCCATTGCTTTGAGAGAGTTGTTGCCTTCTGCTGTATGGGTTCCGTTGGCCGAGTTGTCTACATTCTTCAGGGATATCTGTTCAACTAAAATGACGGTGCAACATATGGTACAACTTGAGGAGAAGATTGTCTTAACAATTTGCAAGTTAGAGAAAATATTTCCACCAGACTTTTTCGATAGCATGGAGCATCTACCGATTCATCTACCATACGAAGCCCGTGTCGGTGCATCTGTTCATTATCGATGGATGTACCCCTTTGAAAGGTAAATAAAAGTCGATATAATTTAAGTAGAATTTTATAATTCATTGTCAATTCTCAAGATAATTTATCTTTCTAGGTACCTACACCATTTAAAGAAGAAAGTTGGCAACAAGGCTCATATAGAAGCTTCGATATGCAAAGCATATCTTATCGAGGAGGTGTCAAACTTCTGCTCCATTTATTTCAATACTCATGTCGTGACAAATCAAAATAGACCTCAAAGGAATGACGAAGATATTGAGGATGGAGGTATATTCAATTTAAGGGGCAAGCCTATTGGGGCTAGTAAGAATCGGTGGTTGACTGACGATGAGTATGATGTCGCGCACCGATATGTATTGTTAAATTGTGACATACAAGAAGTGAGAAATTTGGAGAAGTAAGTGACTACACCTCGTTATAATCTCTAATTTGGTAAAGTAAGTGACTACACTTATTTTTATTCTCTCTAACAGTGTATTTAGAGATGAAGTCAAAATAAGGACACCCGATATTACCGATGAGGGACTTGAAAGAGAGGTTGATTACATTGTACCTTTCTGACCTGGTTTCAAAAATACATAAGTAACTGAGATAATATGTTATGCGGCTACTATTAAAATATATGCAAGTAAAACATTTAAATTATCATTATTTGTTTACAGGTTTTATTGCCTGAAACTATTTCACTTAACAAAATGCCTAGAAATCGGCTTTTGAAAATAAAACTTGAAAGAGTACAAAAAGTACAAATTGATCTGGGAAGTATTGCTGTAGAAGTCTGATCTGAAGTCGATCACTTTGTTCCTTGGACTATACGATGATGATGAAGAATACTGCCGGAAAATGAACAGTTGGAAGAACTAAGTCACCAGAAAGGTATCGACGCACTTGGGTACTGATGGCGAGGTCGAATGCTTTCCTGCTTTGCTTCACTCTGTTCTTGAAGAAAAGTTGAAGAAGAATGCTCTGGAAAATCAAAGTCTCTAGGCTCTGATCTTTATGTATTCTCTCTCCGTTTCATATAAAAAATAAGTCTATTTATAGACTTGGTTTTTTGTGCGTAAAAATTGGCAAAGTCCTGTCTTCACACTAGTAATTGTCACCCATGACTGAAGTCATCCTCTACACACGTTGACACGTGTCCCGTTATTTCAATAAGAATAGGATGCACGTACAAATGTTCTTCGAGATGTGTGGCATGAAAGTCACGTAGGCAAACCACGTTCTAAAGTAGCTGTTTCACTTAACAAAATGCCAAAAAATTGGCTTTTGAAAATAAAACAAAAAAAAGTACAAGAAGTACAAATTGTTTTGGAAAGTATTGCTATGAAAGTTTGATCTGAAAGCGATCACTTTGTTCCTTGGACCATACGATGATGATGAAGATCACTGCTTGAAGATGAACAACTGGAAGAACTAAGTCACCAGAAAGGTATCGACGCACTTGGGCACTGATGGCGAGGCCGAATGCTTTCCTGCTTTGCTTCACTCTGTTCTGAAAGAAAGGTTGAAGAAGAATGCTTTGGAGAATAAAAATCTCTGAATTCTAATCTCTCTCTTTTTCTCTCCTCCTGGCTCTATCCCTGATATATGAGAAAAATAAGTCTATTTATAGACTTGGCTTCCTGTGCGTAAAAACTCAGCAAAAGTTCCGTCTTTACGCTAACAACTGCCACCCATGACCGAAGTCATCCTCTGCATACGTTGACACCTGTCCCATTATTTCAATAAAAATAGGATGCACGTACACACGTTCTTCGAAATATGTGTCATGAAAGCCATGTAGGCAAACCACGTTCCAAATTGGTCAGAAAGAATAGGACGTAAAAACAACCCAAATATACTCTGAGCGTAAAGCAGTAGACTAGGCGTAAAATAGCCCTAACATGGACTTCCCGCGTAAAGTGGTTGTTAAACAACCTTGAGCGTAAAAGCAGCCCAAATAAACTTTATGCACACGTCAACTTTTGAGCGTAAAAACTCATAAAGTCTCCATGCGTAAAAGAATCCATGTTGTGAGCGTAAAATAGCTCAGTCCACATACTAAACGACAACATTGGTCTCTATGTAAAACAAATTCCTTTGAATTCTGCAATATACGCCGTCAATAAATCTTTATGACAGACTTTGCATTAAATGCAAGACTTGACAGCTTTGTCCAGCATAAAGTGGTTAGCTTATCTCTGGCGTAAAACCATTGGCTTAGACCCGTGCGTAAAATGGTTAGCCTGTCTTAGGCGTAAAGTGGATCATTTTGGGTGGAATGATCCATCTCTTTGACTCATTATATGAAGCACTTTTTACGCTCCTACAAGACCCCCTTCAAAGTTTTCAAATATCTTCAAAATTTGAAACACTTTGAACAGAAGCGTAAAAGTCAGTATTTGACCAGTCAGTGTAAAAATCAAGAAATGATGTCGGTCAATACTTAACCGTCATAATGAATTTTCTTCTCGAAACTTTCGAATGCTTCTTCATCTCTCCGAGTTTGCATTAATAATGAGCAGTTTCCCATAAGGAATATGAAGAGTTGATTTGATTGTATAAATAAGGAGAAATTCTTCATTCTTGCCATTCATCCTCATATTTTCATGGCACCAAAGAAAGAGATTAACAACGAAGAGGCTCCGAGCTCTAGGATTGATTTTAAGCGAGCACGCAACTTTATAGAGTGCTTTGGACTGACTCCAACAGTCTTTGGTCGTATAAATGGTGGCCCCTCAACTGCGCACGAAGGATCAGGTGATGCAGAAGCATTCCTCAATCTGATGCGTCGCTCCGGGATCCGCAACATGCACGAGTTAGGTGCCTCCCTTCGTCAGCCCAACGAAGGAGAGAAAAAATAATATTTTATGTAGAAGTGTCGTCTATGTATTACGACTCTTCAACTTATCTGTAGGGGCCTACTCCCATTTTTATAAATAAAATCTTGATATTGATATCATCTGTTGGTACATAGAATTGTTCTACACTTTCTTTGACTGCATCTATGGTTGTTCATTCCCAAGAGAAACAAAACAACACGTGGCATCTATCTTGTGGTCACGAGCGCCTTTTAGTAGGATCTTTCCCGAAATCGACTCACGCCAACCGTTTCTTCAACCCTTATAAATAGATGAGATAAAGAATGTTTTATGTATTCTCATTCTCATCTTTTCTCTCCGAAGATAGCTACTTTGCAAAATTCATTCTTCAACAAGAGATTGATAATGGTGATGCTTTCCGATGTCGTTCCTCTGTACGCCCGGTAGCTCTTTGCAAGAATTCACTCTCCAACAAATGACGATCCTTTCTGATGTCGTTCTTCTGTACGCCCGGTCACCAGATATTGATTCAACCATTCTTAGAGCCGAACCATTTGACCTTAATGGTAAGTTTGATTCGTAAAACAATTGTCTGTCTTTGAACTTTTTGTTGAAAACAGATGCCCATGAGCGTAAATTCTTGACAGACGTAAAGTCTTATAGGTAAGATGCATATGAAATATGGGCGTAAAAGCCTTGTTGAATATGATGCACATGAAACACGGGTGTGAAGGCCTTGTTGAATAAGGTGCACATGAGGCACGGGCGTAAATCCTTTATAGATTAAATTCTCATGAATCACTGGCGTAAAAACCTCAGGCGTAAAGCCTTGTTGTACGTGAAACATTGGCGTAAAATCTCGTAGATCAAGTGCACATGAATCACTGGCGTAAAAATCTTGTAGCCTGTTGAAGATGATACTTCTGTTTAAAACAGTTTTTCTTTGTTGTTTTCTGCAGAAGTTTGGCTGAAGAGCTTTTCCAGAACCGGTATCGGCGACTTTGACGCTGTGAGGAGCATTCTTCTGACATCAACATCAGGGAGCTCATGCGCTTTTGATGCGCAAATCAGACAACTCAGAACTCTTCGTGGGATAGAAGGGTCTTCCTCTGTTGGCAGGAAGAGCCTTTATACACGGAGAGTTGGATGGTAGAGTCAACTCCAACCCAAAAAATTGGGTAGTAGAGTTCCTTTCACGGCAGAACTAGGAAACGTATCCCAATGCTGGATACATTCCTATCTCCTTTGAAAGGCTGCCACTTCTCCTCCAGTTGTATTGGCAGCAACACGTTTTCGGGTTGCCATACTCTAGGATTCTCCTCTCGTCTGAGAGAGAAGACCAGAGTTAATTCCTACTGTCATGGTCGCTATTGAGGCTCAGACAGCAAGGAATTGACACCAACAACGAATCTGAAGAAGAATATCCAAAGAAGTAATAGATCTCCATTAGATTATCGTTGTTGTATAGAATGAAAATCCAAGATGTAATAGATTTTCATTATGATTTGTAAGAAAGTCTAAGAAATGTAATAGACTTTTATGATGATATGAGAATGGAAATGACAAGTCTTCTATACTCAATGATTTGTATCTATCCAAAGGTAATGTAAACATAATAGATCTCGTCTTCTATTTTAAAGCATACAATACTATCAGAGGTAATATGGACATGATAGATCGTATCAAAAAGAAAACTAGATTAATATCTATGCAGAGGTCAAATGGACATGATAGATAAGAAAAATAAGTAGATTTAACGTTTATCCAGATGTCTTGAGAACATGATAAATAATAAATCCAACTTTCTATACCAACTGGTAAGATAGAAGATTAAAATTTCTCTCCAAAGAGACGAGTAATCAGCTTAAACAAACCTTGGTAGCTGGGGATTAAGAAGACAGATGTCATTGAGGATATATGCCAATATTGATGAAAGAATGAATGAACCAACATATCTTTCGGGAAAAGAAAAAGGTCAATTCAATTCCATAATTAAATGGATGAATCTGATATAATGAATGGACAGGCCTTTTCGGGAATGAAAAGTTATTTTCAATTTCAAAGACCGATTCATTAATAGATCTTTTCTATAAATATGTGAGAACTCTCTGTAACGTTTCATTCTTATTTCCACTCCTCTATTGGAAATGTCTTTCAAGGATATACAGCAAAAGAATGAAGTCTCCATAAAGGTTGAGGACGTCATCGAGACACACCCCATTGAGCCAATTGTGTCAGGCCCAACCGAAGTAGGCGAAAACTCTTCTACGCCCAAGCCACCACAAGACATCCTTGCTTTCTTAGTAGAGCCAGGGAAAACTCCTGAAGAAGAAGCACTGAGGATGGCTGCCTGCAAATTTTTGATGAGCTCAGGCAATAATGCCTTTGATGCATTAGCTGACTATGTATTCAATAAGGAAGGCAGTGGTCCTCGTCCTTAATCCTTTATTCAGAACAGAAATAAAAAGAAATTTTATTTTCATTCTTTCTTTTTTTTATATATAGTATTTTTTAAGAAATTTGCCATTGATCGGCATCATGAGTAGATCTCCATTGGGTTTTGATAACCGATAGGCGCCATTAGAAAACACGGTCTCAATTACATAAGGACCTTCCCATTTCGCTTGGAATTTCTCTTTGCTTTTGTGAGTCATCACCATCGGTCTTCGAACAGCTAATACCAGTTCGCCAACCTTGAATACCCTTTCTTTAACTTTATGATTGAAAGTTCGAGATGTACGGGCTTGATATAGCTCAATATGCTGTTGTGCTTGATGACGCTTCTCATCCAATCCTTCAAGTTCTTGGAGTCGTAAGCGATCATTATTCTCTATAGTTAGCTCATTAGCAATGGCTATTCGAAGAGATGGAATCTGGATTTCCAATGGGTGGATAGTTTCATATCCATAAACCAATAAAAATGGTGTAAAACCTGTAGGCGTTCGGATTGTTGTTCGATAAGCCCACAAACATTCTCCAAGTTTTTCAATCCAATCACGTTTATTAGAAGAGACAAATTTTTTGAGAAGTTTAATGATTGTCTTATTGAAAGCTTCGGCTAAACCATTAGCAGCGGGATTATAAGCCGTAGAAGCCAAATTCTGAATTCGATTCTTATCACAGAACCGATAAAATGCCTGACTGGCAAATTGTTGTCCATTGTCATGAATTATTCGTCGAGGAATCCCGAAGCGATAAATGACATAATGTATGATGAAGCTGATCACATTAGATGTTTTCACTTCAGCAAAGGGAACTGCTTCTGCCCATTTAGAAAAGTAATCGGTTATAGCCAATATAAACCGATGTCCCTTAACAGAAAGAGGGTTGATCGGACCAATGATATCCATACCCCAAGCTTCGAAGGGCCAAGAGGCTACTGTAGGATGTAGAAATTCAGACGGTTGATGAATAAAATCAGCATGAATCTGACATGCTTTACATTTTTTGGCATAGTCTACAGCATCTGCTATCATAGAAGGCCAATAATACCCTATTCTTCGAATGCGGTCTTGTAATTTAGGACCTGGTTGATGAGCACCACAAACGCCATCATGAGCTTCTCGCAGTGTTTGTTTGGCTTCACTTTTTGAGAGACAGCACAGCAAGAGTCCATCATATGAACGACGATATAACATATGTAAAGACGAATCATAATAGAATCGAAATGATCGTCTCTTAATTGATGCAGCTTCTTTTGGATCTTCAGGCAAAATCCCATGAACCGCATAATCAATGAATGGAGTTCTCCAATCCCTCTGTTGGGAACTTGACTATGTAGTATAACTTTGTTCACTATACAGATTATTCTTGATACAACATAAATCTTGGTCCAATAAAGTAATTATATTTTGCCTTCGGATTGAAACAGCCAAGTCTGCAGCTAAGCTAGCAAGAGCATCAGCTTCCACATTCTGAGAATGTGGTACAAATTCAATGAAGAATCCTTTGAATGAAAGGACCAACTCGACTATCACTTGATGATAAGGGATGAGATCAGGATTTCTGACTTCATAAGTTCCTCTAACTTGATTAACGATCAATTGAGAATCTCCATAAGCTTCTAGGAACTCAATATCCAATTGTTTTGCTACTTGAAGACCAATCAATAGAGCATTATATTCTGCTACATTGTTGGAGCATGGCTCATTGAGAGAATAGGCACGGTATTTGACCATTTTATCAGGAGAAACCAAGACGATTCCTACCCCAGAGATAATATTACCTTTAGGTCCTACTCGTGATGCTCCATTAAAATATAATTGCCATATGTCATTCTTCAAAGTCATGTTACAATCCACGACTTCATCTGGAATGTCCTCATATAACTTCGATGTTTCAGGTATAGGGTGAGCAGCTAAGAAATCAGCTAATGCTTGACCCTTTACTGATTTTTGAGGTACATAAACCATGTCATAAGGAGTGAGCAATATCGCCCAGGTAGCTAAACTGGAATTAAGAATGCTCGGTTTTCTCATCAATACCCGAATGGAATTTATTCTGGAGATGACATGAATAGTTTGTCCTGTCACATAATGTCTTGTCTTTTGGACAGCAAAAACCAAAGCCAGACATTCCTTTTCCACAGGAGTATACATGTGTTCAGCTCCAACCATCATTCTGCTAAGATAATAAATTGCTTGTTCATGACCCATATCACTTTTCTGTGCAAGAAGAGCACCAATTGAATGATCCAAGGCTCGAACATATAGCAAAAATGGTCTCCCTACCACTGGAGGTACCAGAACAGGTGGATTTGTAAGGTATTGCTTAATATCATTGAAGGCTTTTTGACATGCTTCATCCCAAACAAATGATACACCCTTTGTCACGACCCGCACCCAATATTTGGGCATGAGCCGTGGGTACGTCCAGCCTACGCCGCAGTATCGGCCGTAGAACGCTGTCTAGTCATCTCCACAGTTTACAAATACAACCACGCAGTTTATATTCAATTTCACAAAGTAAACAATTCACAGGGAGGCCAAATTAATGAATTCCATAAATAACTTGGAAAGATGGATAATGAATAAACTGAAAACTCTAATATCAAAATGTATCAATGTCACAATCTCCAAGAAAGGTAATGTACTAAAATATCAACTCATGAGTCTCGAAATAGGAAATACAACTAAAAGTCCCAACTGAACAAACTATGAAAATAATGACATAAAACTACTGGCAGCCATCTGTGGTAGGCAAGTCTGCGTAAACAGCCTCCAACTCGTCCTGTGCACCGAAGTCGGGATCTGCAGTGTGCTCATAATAGGTAGTACAAAATTCCTCTAACTCATCACCTAAAATGTTGGTTATCCAGTCAGGATTGGAACAAGCACACAAACTGAAACACTATCCGCAATATAATGGATTTGACAGTATATGAATATGACATATGTAGAAGAACTGAGCAGTAATATGATGACATGGTATATCTAGAATAAAGTGTGAATCGTAGAGTAATATGTCAACTGGAACAAATAAGAAAGCATAGCGACATGTCAAGTGGTAGAATAATAAAAGACAACTACCTAAGTGAATTGAAATACCTTTTTCGTCATGTGAACGGCTAAGGGGTAAATACGGCTCACTGCACGTGTCATGTGCAGCTGCTATCATTCACGAGAGACACGGGGGGATAGAAAGGGAAGTTCACATGCCTACTAGGATATTTCCCCTCCCGACCAACACTCATGAACCCAAAATAAGTTATGAAAGAGAATCTAAAAGTTTAATAATGGATTTCACATCACTCACTCGTGTGTCCATCGTGTCATCAAGCAAAAGAGCATATGAATATATATTGCACAAAACCATCAAAATTGGAAGGGGAACAGAAAGTGTACTTGCCTGTCGTCCTGAGCTGTGTGGGCGAGTCAATTGTCAATTCAGAGCTCAAGTAACCTGTTGATAGATAAATATGATCAACACATAGTTCAAGAGTATAGATAAGTCTATTTTATTGATTTATTAGGTTACTAAGTTATTCCCATCCTAGATGGCTTCTAAGTTTATGGGTTGGCAATACTGTTTTCCCCAAATGCATGTTTGTACTCCCACTTGCTACTCTCCTTTATGGTTTGTTTTCTCCTTAAATACCTATTTTGGGACTCTATTGTACCAACTGCTACCAACTATCTAGTGTATGAAGTCTATACCCTCTTATTTCAGTCACCAGGTCTACTATTACTGATCTTAGGTAAGGGGACTTTATGCCCAATGTTTCCTGGATTTTAACAGGTTATGAAGTTGAGTCCTCTATGTTGTAGAGCCAAATTTCTATCTACAGTTCAGTCCTGCTGTTAACATGTGGTTACTATGACTAGCATGATCTAAGAATTTCTGGAAATGAAACATGGGGATTGAGTGTAATCCTGACCTGGGTCTGATCAAGGACAAATGTGTAGTGAATAATGCTTGGTAGGCCATCTCATGTGAGCATCCTTATGAGCTGAATCCAGAATTGTGAAAGAGGATACCTGTACAGTTGTTACTCACCTATATGTGTCTAGTGTCCATGTAATAGGTAGTTTGCAGACCACTGCTCTCTTGTTCCAGGACTGCTATGGTATGTCATGGGACTAACAGAGGTTAAGTCTGTATTCAAAGACACACACAAAGTTTACTTCACCTAGGCTAGCCCATATAAAATGGATAGGTGCTACATGTCACATTGGCTGAGGTCGAGTTGTCTTCATGGAAATGGACTGACACACCCTCAGCCATCTATCCTATCTCGAAGTTTCAGGAGGCCACCTATTACTCTTTGGTACAATTACTCTGCATACCCTCTAGACTGGTCTGGAATACCTGTCTCGAGCACTTGGCCAATGGTCAGTACTCACACAATACTAACCCAGGTTATCTGCAGGTCCATAAAAGAGGAGGGTTAAACCAGTTAGGCAGGGCAAAAAGGATGGTGATTGGTTAATTTAGGTAGGATCTTAACCTAGGACAGGGAATGTACAACTGAGACACTTGCAGGTTCAGTCTCATCACTGAAATCTTGCCTGTTTGGTACTACAATACTCTGAATACAAATGGAATCCTGATTCCATACATATTCTTCAAATACTTGTATTGGTTTAGGTACTCAAGTACATCCTGGTACTTGTATGCTTCAGTATGCATACCAGGCAGAACAAAATAGGAATCATACACACAGGAAAATGTGTTAAGGAATGGTAATAAATTTGGGACAACTATCCAGGCTGGCTTCAGCTACTGTCTTGCAAAGTTACAACAATACTTGGTCAGCCATGATTATGGATTGTAAGGTGTTATAGAGGGTTGCCCTTAGGTTCCAGTTTCATGGTTACACCATTGGTTACAACAGGTAGTCCCCTCTAACCTATAGACTCGAGCCTAACTTTCCTGGTATTCAAAGTATTCCATGGGTTTTGTTGTCAAGCTCCTGCACTGGAGTTGTTTAAGATTAACTTAGTTTACCTGTAGGTAGCCCTTCTGTACTCTGATGCAAATGTACAAGTAACTGCTATGTATAGGCCTTACTGTACTCGTAAGTGCAGGTAATACTATGCTTTACAGGGGATGCTTCCACTAGATGGGATGTACAAGTGCTACCAGGACACAGGACAGGTGAGGGAGGGTTAGGAACCAGTCCACCTTATTGAACAGAACACAAAAACAATGATAAGTGTAGGGCTGAAACACTTAAGATGATTTCAGAGATTTGGTGAAGGTCTCTATGTCAGACTCCATTCATTAACATTAGACAATCATTCCTGGGTAACCTTTCGATTTAAAGTCAACTAATTTAAGGCAGGCAACCACATATCTCTCTGCATAAAGCAAACTGATGCAACCCAAACTTTACCATGTAGCCTAATGTAGCCTGATGCAGGAAGTCAGGTTATTGCTAGGACAGTGTCCTTTTTGCATAGATTTTCCTGTTGCCTGTGAGGTGACACCCTTGCCAGGTTGCCAACATAGGCTTCCCGTGTACAAGTACCCTCTAGTTAGGTTCTTTTATGCATAAACTCGGATACCCCTATCCAATATGACTCTAGGCACACAATCTCCTTGTCCAGGTATGAGCTTGGGCTGAACATGGTATAACTTCCACATAGGTCTAGACCACTGTGGTCAAGGTAGCAGGGCATGGGGTAGACTAGTTATAAGGGACCCTAGAGTAGGCTACACTCCACCCTAGGTATCAGGTTCTGGGCTCTGTGTAGGGTGTGCTCACATTTTCATGAGCATGTGTGTAGGAATCATGAAGGTAGTGCATGAAATCTGCAGTGAGTAACATTGGGGATTTGGTCTTGTCTTGTGTATTACATTCGAACCACAGAGGGGAAAGGTGAAGAATGAACATGATTTCACATGTGTGTATACTGTCACTGCCACTTTTCTAGCTTGAGGGTATTTTGGTCATTTTCAAAATTTTAGAATTTATTTTGGGATTATTATAATTAATTATAATTAATGTGATTTTAGATAATTTTTGGTGAATTGTTTGGTGCTAGTTTTAGACTGTGACCCATGTGGACTAGGAGACTGTCCTATTGGCTAACCTAGGTCAAGACACTTTGGTTAGGTTAAGAAACCCTAGTGTGACCTAAGTTAATTATTTCAAGTTAGTTAGAATTGGTTTGGGGCTAATCGGATTTAGTTTGGTTTGAGAATGGCTTGTGGAGTCACAAGTCAAATCATGACTAAACTAGTTAGGACTCAACCCACAAGCTAAAAACCCTAACCCTAGGGCCTTTGGCCAGCCACATAACAGCCACTCCCCCTATTTATATCCTCCCAAATTTTAGGGATAGCCTCTTTCATTAGGGTTCATCAAGTTTTAGAAAAGAGGTAATGTTCCAACTTCACAAATTCATAGAAAATCCAAATTAGGTCCTTTTTCCTTCAAACAAATTCCTATAGTCTCTAAATACTGTTCTCTTGCTGTTTGGATTGAGATTTGACAGGGAGCACACAATTTGAGGAGTTTTGGATGCTTTGAAGAATCCTCTTCTTTGGAGCTTTTTGGAGCTTTGGACACCTATAGGTATAATCTCCATTAATGCTCCTAAAATACTGTAAAAATCATTTCTAGGATGCCCTAACCCTAGCCTAACAGTAGGAATAGGGTTTCCTAAAATTTCGTGTCATTTCGTGTCCAAACAGGACACGTATCAGTAGGCAGTGCTTACTGTTTGATGAAATGCCCCAATGGACATTTCGTGTGTATTTTTGAATTGTGTTTGAATAGGATTTTAGGTTTTGGACTCGCTTACACGTTTCTGAAGTTTGTGTCGAGTTTTCGTGCTGTGTCGAGTCGTGTCGGGCACGTGTACACGCTGTCGTGCACGCGCGCGCGCGGGCACTGTGCATGCCCTGCTCATCGAGGGACACAGCGCCTAGGACACGCCTCCTCGACACGTGAAACTTGACACACATCATGGGGCAACGTCTGTCACCCCATGTGTCAAGTGGCACGAGCCCACGTGGTGTGTCGGACACGCACGAGCTCGTGCATGGGTTTTTGCCTGTGCAGTTTCTCCCTGTGATTTGAGCACTGACACGCGAGTGTTGTGTCACGTACACGCGACACTGACATGATTCAGGGTGTCCAATGGGTAGCCCTAGTATGGGTGAACATGTGGACCAAATTTCGTGGGTCGTGTCGCTGTGTGTCGTGCACACGATCGACACGAACCCGTGCACGACGATTGTTTTCCTGTGACACATTGTTCACTGTTTTGTGGGATTATTTGTTGGACACGTTTGTGTCCCCTTCTAGGGACACAAACACATCAGGTAGCATGCATACATTGTTCTTAATAGTTACCAACCTTTACTTGCTATTTTAATTTGATTTTTGTAGTTAAATGTCAATTTTTCCCAATTCATTAAACCTGTGAATTTCCTGTTTACTGTTTCATTGGTTCCAATTTGAAAATTGAGTTTTAGCAATCACTTGGACCCTTTTAACACTGCTAATTACATATAATTAGATGCCTAATAGGTTCACCTATGCATATTCTAATTGTATGTTGAATTGGACTGATTTGGTGTTTGTGTGATTGAAATTCCTGAGTTTTCTAAAGTGGACTGCAAAACTGAAATATGAGATTTCATTGGGGCATGTCTAGGTGATGTAAACCTGAGAATGAATGCTGATTCTCTTCCCTTGTTGAAATCTGAGTTTAGTTCAATCAAGTAACCTGATGTGGGATTATCCTGTGATGGATTTTATTCTCCAGCTTTCAAAACCTGAGAACTATTGCTGAGTTGCTTTACACTGAATAACCTGAATTTGATATCCTATGAAAACCTGTTAGCTGTTAACTAAGTTGAGATTCATTGGACTGTTTGGGTATGTTTTTTTCATAAAACCTGAAATTGATGTTCCCAACATGAGATTTGGCTTTACACTGTAAACTGAATAGTGTTAGCATGATATGGTATTCCCTTCCCTACTGCAAATTGATTTCCTTTCCTTTGAATTGTTGATTATGTTGAACTGTCTTTTAAAAAACTGATTTTCATTCCCTTCCCTTCAAAACATTAGTTCACATTGTATTGATTAATAGGTTACTATGTTTTCCTAATCTGAAATTGTCATGTTTTGAGTGTTGAACTGCAGTCCCTGTTATTTCAGCCTTCACTACACACCCTCATGTTTGACACACACACACATTTGAGTTTTCCCTCTTTTTGCATTACTATTTGAACTTGTGTTGTACATAAACCTGTTATGGACTTGTAATTCAGTTTCAATGCACACTCCCATGACACAGACACTCTTGTATCAATGTACACAACACTTGTATGTTCTCTTGTATTACCTCTCTTGTATTCACATATATAATAGTTCATGTTGTGTGATACTTAGCTTCCTATACATATAGTAGATAAATGTAATACATGTGAAATATACTTGTGGTTGAATAGGCATTACAATCTATATATATATATATAGAGGCCTTCCTATATACATGTATATATGTATATGTATAATGTGTTATATATTATGATATAGAGTAGAGTGATATTGTAGATTAGTACCATATGTATCCTATATTAAGTTGTATGATATGAATGCATGGATATGGTTAGATATAGATATTGAAATGGTATTGTTTAGCATGGTTGCCTATTGGCATATGGTATAGTCTTTTGGCCTATGGCTATGGTTGTGGTTGTTTAGCTAGTGAGTCTAGTTTAGACTTGCTTAGTCTAGTCAAACTTAGAATGACTTGTTAAGCCTAGAATAGTCTTGCTAGACATAGTTTAGACTAGTTTGACCTAGATTAGACTTGGTTGACCTAGTTTGACTTCTAGAGTTGACCAAAAGTTGACTTTGGTCTAGATTGACCTAGATTCATGTAAAACGCATTGTAGTGCATTACATTTCTATTCTGGACTTGTTGTGACTCGTACTGTTCTATAGGAGACAGACACCCCTCCTCGGACGGTACTTTCATCTCGGACTTTCAGATAGCAGGCGAGTACATTCTCTGATCTTTTCATACCTGTCTGGATATATTCATGCTCTAGATTACTCTACTTGATGCTGACACGTATCTTCACGGATTAGTACTATATGGATCCCTTCCTGAGATGTTATCCCTCTACGGGTGCATCGGGTATTTCATGTTCATGTACTTTATCATGTGCATCACGTACTCCTTGTACTCGTATTTAGTTCATGTTTTTACATGTTCTCATGTGCTGTCATGTGCTTCATGTGCTTATCATGTGCTCATGTACTACTCCTTCGTGAGTTCATGTATCTTAGCTGTATTCATGTGCTTATGACATAACTTGAACGGATCCTTGTGTATTGATTGGGGCGGGGTGAGTAGAAATGGTTATGTGGACACAATCCCCAGTAGGTATTCATGTGCTCCTTATTTGTATTCATGTGCCCCCAAGCCGTTTACATAACCATATTGTGCTCTAAATCACGTAGTCACTTACAGTCTCTACTATCATGTATCTATTTCCAGTTACAAATATCTCCTGTTTTACTTGTACTTCCATTCAACATTTTCTTGTATTTTACTCTATTGCAATGATTTATACTCCTAACCTGATATGAACTGTTGAGAGATATGTGCTCGTTTCCGTCCTGACTGGACCTGTTGAAATATTACAGAGGATGAGGCTGAGACGTTCTGTCCTACTTACTACGGTGCCACACTAGATGAGTGCCCAGACTTGGACCAGCAGCAGGAGCCTTTAGCTGTTGATGACACTCCTTTAGTTTAGGACTGTCTTTTCTATTTGGGATTACTGTACTAGACTTGAGATATTCTGAGTTGTATATTTTTAGACACTTAGTTCTGGACTTGTATCTCTGTGATTCTCTGTTCTGGGTTGTGTTATCTTTCATTATCTATCTATCTTACCTGTTCTACCTTAGCTGTGATTGAATTTTATATTCTGCTATGTCACCCCCATTCGGGGAGTATAACTGCTATTACTTCAGTTGTTAGATGTTGTGACCTAGGACAGCGTTCTACCGCCGACACTGCGGCGTAGGCTGGACGTACCCACGTCTCGTGCCCCTACTCTAGGGTGCGGGTCGTGACACGTTTTTAGTGGTGGCCCATGCAGGTCCTAGATTAGAAATATAGTGGTGTTCGAACTAGAATACCGCTGCAGCCTGCAGTAGAAATTAGTGAATTTTTTTTCTGAAGGTACTCAATCACACTAGGAAAACTCCTTATCAGATTCCGTATATCTATTTTGCTGCTTATTGTCTTCCTTAGAATTTTAAACTGTCCTCCTTTGATTATTTCGACTCATTTTCAGTAATTGATTCTTGTTTGATCTGTGTCTCCAGGATGGTTGAGACGCGATCACATCGCCCCGTGACGGGAGAGGCTGGAGAGGGGTCTGCCACCTCTCGTGTCCAGAATCCAGCTCCCGGTGCCACAGGGCCAGTGCAGCCCTCGGGAGTGGGAGTTTCTGCCACTTTTGGAGGAGCACCTCCACCAGTCGGGAGGCCGAGCTTGGTGCTTCCAGAGATCCTTCCCCCGCAGCAGCCTTCGCCTGCGGGGATGGTTGATGCTACCCATCTCTTCTCCTTCGTGGAGAGGATTCTGGAGTCCTCGCACCAGCGCAGTGAGAGGCAGACAGCAGATTTTAGGCAGGGGATTGATGAGGCGCACCAGCTGGTACGCACGACTGTTGAGATGGTGACTGGTCAGGGGGCCCAGCAGCAGCCCCGTCGGAGGGAGAGAGATATACAGGACTTCCAGAAGATGCACCCTCGGGAGTTCTTCGGCACTGAGGGCATTCACGTTGCCGATGACTGGATTGAGCACATAGAGGAGATTTTCTGACTAGCAGAGATACCAGTTCGGCTTCACATTGAGGCAGCGGGCAGCCAGATGCAGGATTTGGCCCGTGCATGGTACCAGACTGATCCCAGAGTAGGGGTGGAGGGCCAGACTTGGGCCCAGTTCAAGGAGCTGTTCAAGGAGCAGTTCTTCCCCGATGTAGCCTTGGGTGGGATCGAGGCGCAGTTCGAGGCTCTGGTTCAGGGGAACCAGACTGTTGCTGAGTATGCCGGGGAGTTCTGCCGACTGGCCCGATTTATTGATGACCTGACGGAGAAGACCAAGGCGAGGAAGTTTCGCCGAAGTTTGACTAGGGAGATTCGGTCGCTGACTAAGAGCGACCGGAACGCTACATTTGTTGAGATTTATTCCGGGGCCATGGCGGCAGAGGACGACCTGGGACTGAGGCAGAAGAGAGGTCGCGACTTTCAGTCAGGCAGTAGCAGTCAGGGGCAGGCCAAGAGGCCTCATTTCCAGCAGCAGCAGCAGAGGCCAGTGCAGCAGTTTCAGCATCAGGGCCGTGCACCCTTTCAGCAGCAGCACCACCAGCAGAGAGGACAGCAGGAACCTCGTCAGTTAGTCATTTGTGCCTTCTGCAAGAAGCCGGGGCACATGATCCATGAGTGCAGGAAGAAACTAGGCAATTGCCTACTTTATGGTACTGGAGATCACCAGTTGAGGGACTACCCAGGGGCTTTTGGACGAGGACAGCAGGGAGGTGGAGCCAAGGCTCCAGCAGGCCAGCAGAGGGGACCAGCCCTCCAGACCCAGCAGCAGAGGTTCCAGCAGCACCAGCAGCAGGCACGAGGTGGACAGTAGGGGCGAGATTTCGCCATGGCAGCTGAGGATGCTGAGGTCATCGGAGAGCTGATAGCAGGTTCGGTTCTTCTCGACTCCCTTCTAGCATTCACATTGTTTGATTCCGGGGCTTCCCACAGTTTTGTGTCTGTATCATATGCTATTAGACACAGTTTGATTTCGGAACCATTACCTAGGACCTGCAAGATCACAACCGGGGGTGGGGTCATCCTCGTGAGTGATGTTTGCAGAGGGCGGAGTGTTATATTGGGAGGCCGAGAGTTGGGAGTGAGTTTACTCGTCATGTCATTACCGAACTACGATATAGTATTAGGTATGGACTGGCTGAGTAGACACCACGCCCGCATTGATTGCCGTGGGGGTAGAGTTTTGTTCGGGGCGCCAGGAGAGCCAGAGTTTGAGTACACCCGACGGCAGGCAGAGCAGGACGGCGGAGTCTTCTGTGGAGCATCAGTCGAGGAGCAGGTGGCTCCGCATCCCTTGATCGCAGAGTTTATGGACGTATTTCCAGAGGAGTTGCCAGGGCTTCCACCGGACAGAGATGTAGAGTTCTCGATAGACTTGGTTTCCGGCGCGGAACCGATCTCCCAGCATGTCTATCGAGTGAACAACAGCGAGTTGGTGGAGCTGAAGAAGCAGGTGGATGAGCTGCAGGACAAGGGCTTCATTCGCTCTAGTTCTTCACCTTGGGGTGCACCGGTACTTTTCGTACCGAAGAAGGATGGGTCGGTACGTATGTGCATCGACTATAGGGCACTCAACAACCTGACAATCAAGAACAGATACCCACTGCCGCGGATCGATGATCTGTTTGATCAGTTGAGCGGAGCTCGGGTGTTCTCCAAGATTGATTTGAGGTCGGGTTATCACCAGGTGAAGGTGAAGAGGGAGGATATTCCCAAGACCGCCTTCAGGACGCGGTACGGGCAGTTTGAGTTCTTGGTTATGCCGTTTGGGCTAACCAATGCACCAGCAGTGTTTATGAATCTAATGAACAAGGTGTTCCACCAGTACTTGGACAAGTTCGTGGTGGTGTTCATTGATGATATCTTGATATATTCCAAGACAGAGGAGGAGCACGAGGAGCATCTGCGGATAGTGCTAGAGACTCTCAGGCGGGAGCAGCTTTATGGAAAACTCTCCAAGTATGAGTTTTTCTTGGACCAGGTGGACTTCTTGGGGCATGTGGTGACTGGAGATGGTATCTCAGTTGACCCCAAGAAGATTGTAGCAGTTGAGGCTTGGAAGGCGCCGACTTCAGTAGCAGAGATCAGGAGTTTCCTGGGGCTGGCAGGATACTATAGGAGATTTGTGCAGGATTTCTCCCGGGTTGCAGAGCCGTTGACATGGTTGACCCGGAAGGATACTGAGTATGTTTGGTCAGAGGAGTGTCAGGCAGCTTTTGATGAGTTGAAGAAGCGGCTTACGACAGCTCCGATTCTGACATTGCCTTCAGGATCAGGTGGTTTCACTATTTATAGTGATGCTTCAGGGAAGGGGTTGGGTTGCGTCTTGTAGCAGCATGGGAAGGTGATTGCCTATGCTTCCAGGCAATTACGTCCCCATGAGAAGAACTACCCTACCCATGACCTGGAGCTGGCGGCGGTGATTTTTGCTTTGAAGTTATGGAAGCACTATCTATATGGCGAGAGGGTGGAGATCTTCACGGACCACAAGAGCTTGAAGTACGTGTTCACTCAGAAGGAGTTGAACATGAGGCAGCGCAGGTGGCTTGAGCTGATGAAGGACTTTGATATCGCACTCCAGTATCACCCGGGGAAGGCCAACGTGGTTGCCGATGCCTTGAGTAGGTATCCGACAGCCATGTATTTGACTATGGATCGGCACCTGCTTGCAGATTTGGAGAGCCTTGAGATTGAGGTGATCGTGCCCGGAGTGCAGATGCAGTTATGGGGCCTACAGATACAGTCAGACTTGATGGACAGGATCAAGGCGACACAGTTTGATGATGTGGCTCTGCAGAGTATCCGAGAGCAGATCAGTATAGGAGTGCAGGATATTGAGTTCTCACTTGCAGAGGATGGTGCCCTGAGGCACGGTACCAGGTTATGTGTGTCTTGCGGGGAGCTCAGAGAGAAGATTATGCAGGAGGCTCACAAATCGCAGTACTCTATACATCCTGGTGCCAACAAGATGTACAGGGATCTGCGAGAGCATGTCTGGTGGTACGGAATGAAGAGGGAGGTATCCAATTTCGTAGCTAGATGCTTGATCTGTCAGCAGGTCAAGGCTGAGAGGCAGAGGCCTGGAGGATTATTGCAGCCGCTGCCCATTCCAGAGTGGAAGTGGGAGCAAATTACCATGGACTTTGTATCAGGATTGCCCCGTACACCAGGAAGGAAAGACGCGATTTGGGTCATCGTTGACAGGTTGACCAAATCGGCCCACTTCTTGCCATTCAAGGTGGGTACGTCTACAGAGAGGCTGGCGGAGTTGTATATGAGACAGATAGTCAGGATTCACGGAGTTCCCGTCAGCATAGTCTCAGATCGGGATAGCCGCTTTACTTCCCATTTCTGGAGGAGTCTGCAGACTAGCTTGGGCACTCAGCTCAAGTTCAGTACTGTATACCACCCCCAGACGGACGGACAGTCAGAGAGGACTATTCAGACCCTTGAGGATAGGCTGCGGACGTGCGTCCTGGATTTTGGAGGTTCCTGGGAGGATCACCTGCATTTAGTGGAGTTTGCTTACAACAACAGTTTTCAGGCCAGCATTGAGATGTCACCGTTTGAGGCTCTGTACGGGCGTAGGTGTCGTACACCCTTATCTTGGGATGATGTTGGAGAGCGAGCTTTACTGGGACCAGAGATGGTTGTTGACGCAGCCGAGAAGGTGAAGCTCATCAGGGACAGACTTCGTATGGCGCAGGACAGACATCGGCACTGGGCCGATAGCCACCGGAGGCCGCTGGAGTTTGAGGTATAGATTTAGAGCTAGGATTAGAAGTAGGTTGTTTTTGTATTTAGTTTGTTTGATTGATCATGTTTGATTTTTAGTAACTTGAGACCTTGCTTGTGTTTAGGTTGGAGACATAGTTTTTCTGCGGATATCTCTGACTCGTGGTACGATACGTTTTGGTGGAGGTGGGAAGCTTAGCCCGCGCTTCATCGGCCCTTTCGTCATCAGCGGAAGAGTCGGTGACGTGGCATACATGCTAGACTTGCCACCTGCACTAGTGGGCATCCACAACGTATTCCACGTATCACAGCTGAGACGGTACGTGGCTGACCCTAGCCATGTGCTCGATCACTCGGAGATAGAGGTTGGACCTACTCTCAGTTATCCAGAGCAGCCTGTGGAGGTTTTGGATCGCCGGGAGAAGGTATTGAGGAACCAGGTGATACCCTTGGTACGCGTCGCATGGAGGCATCATTCTCCAGGAGAGTCTACCTGGGAGCGGGAGGATGAGATGCGCGAGCGGTACCCCTATCTTTTTAGACCTTGAGGTATACTTTTCTATCCTTCTCAGCAGTTAGTTTCGCCTTTTAATTTCGAGGACGAAATTATTTAAGGGGGGTAGATTTGTCACTGCCACTTTTCTAGCTTGAGGGTATTTTGGTCATTTTCAAAATTTTAGAATTTATTTTGGGATTATTATAATTAATTATAATTAATGTGATTTTAGATAATTTTTGGTGAATTGTTTGGTGCTAGTTTTAGACTGTGACCCATGTGGACTAGGAGACTGTCCTATTGGCTAACCTAGGTCAAGACACTTTGGTTAGGTTAAGAAACCCTAGTGTGACCTAAGTTAATTATTTCAAGTTAGTTAGAATTGGTTTGGGGCTAATCGGATTTAGTTTGGTTTGAGAATGGCTTGTGGAGTCACAAGTCAAATCATGACTAAACTAGTTAGGACTCAACCCACAAGCTAAAAACCCTAACCCTAGGGCCTTTGGCCAGCCACATAACAGCCCCTCCCCCTATTTATATCCTCCCAAATTTTAGGGATAGCCTCTTTCATTAGGGTTCATCAAGTTTTAGAAAAGAGGTAATGTTCCAACTTCACAAATTTATAGAAAATCCAAATTAGGTCCTTTTTCCTTCAAACAAATTCCTATAGTCTCTAAATACTGTTCTCTTGCTGTTTGGATTGAGATTTGACAGGGAGCACACAATTTGAGGAGTTTTGGGTGCTTTGAAGAATCCTCTTCTTTGGAGCTTTTTGGAGCTTTGGACACCTATAGGTATAATCTCCATTAATGCTCCTAAAATACTGTAAAAATCATTTCTAGGATGCCCTAACCCTAGCCTAACAGTAGGAATAGGGTTTCCTAAAATTTCGTGTCATTTTGTGTCCAAACAGGACACGTATCAGTAGGCAGTGCTTACTGTTTGATGAAATGCCCCAATGGGCATTTCGTGTGTATTTTTGAATTGTGTTTGAATAGGATTTTAGGTTTTGGACTCGCTTACACGTTTCTGAAGTTTGTGTCGAGTTTTCGTGCTGTGTCGAGTCATGTCAGGCACGTGTACACGCTGTCGTGCACGCGCGCGCGCGGGCACTGTGCATGCCCTGCTCATCGAGGGACACAGCGCCTAGGACACGCCTCCTCGACACGTGAAACTTGACACACATCATGGGGCAACGTCTGTCACCCCATGTGTCAAGTGGCACGAGCCCACGTGGTGTGTCGGACACGCACGAGCTCGTGCATGGGTTTTTGCCTGTGCAGTTTCTCCCTGTGATTTGAGCACTGACACGCGAGTGTTGTGTCACGTACACGCGACACTGACACGATTCAGGGTATCCAATGGGTAGCCCTAGTATGGGTGAACATGTGGACCAAATTTCGTGGGTCGTGTCGCTGTGTGTCGTGCACACGATCGACACGAACCCGTGCACGACGATTGTTTTCCTGTGACACATTGTTCACTGTTTTATGGGATTATTTGTTGGACACGTTTGTGTCCCCTTCTAGGGACACAAACACATCAGGTAGCATGCATATATTGTTCTTAATAGTTACCAACCTTTACTTGCTATTTTAATTTGATTTTTGTAGTTAAATGTCAATTTTTCCCAATTCATTAAACCTGTGAATTTCCTGTTTACTGTTTCATTGGTTCCAGTTTGAAAACTGAGTTTTAGCAATCACTTGGACCCTTTTAACACTGCTAATTACATATAATTAGATGCCTAATAGGTTCACCTATGCATATTCTAATTGTATGTTGAATTGGACTGATTTGGTGTTTGTGTGATTGAAATTCCTGAGTTTTCTAAAGTGGACTGCAAAACTGAAATATGAGATTTCATTGGGGCATGTCTAGGTGATGTAAACCTGAGAATGAATGCTGATTCTCTTCCCTTGTTGAAATCTGAGTTTAGTTCGATCAAGTAACCTGATGTGGGATTATCCTGTGATGGATTTTATTCTCCAGCTTTCAAAACCTGAGAACTATTGCTGAGTTGCTTTACACTGAATAACCTGAATTTGATATCCTATGAAAACCTGTTATCTGTTAACTAAGTTGAGATTCATTGGACTATTTGGGTATGTTTTTTTCATAAAACCTGAAATTGATGTTCCCAACATGAGATTTGGCTTTACACTGTAAACTGAATAGTGTTAGCATGATATGGTATTCCCTTCCCTACTGCAAATTGATTTCCTTTCCTTTGAATTGTTGATTATGTTGAACTGTCTTTTAAAAAATTGATTTTCATTCCCTTCCCTTCAAAACATTAGTTCACATTGTATTGATTAATAGGTTACTATGTTTTCCTAATCTGAAATTGTCATGTTTTGAGTGTTGAACTGCAGTCCCTGTTATTTCAGCCTTCACTACACACCCTCATGTTTGACACACACACACATTTGAGTTTTCCCTCTTTTTGCATTACTGTTTGAACTTGTGTTGTACATAAACCTGTTATGGACTTGTAATTCAGTTTCAATGCACACTCCCATGACACAGACACTCTTGTATCAATGTACACAACACTTGTATGTTCTCTTGTATTACCTCTCTTGTATTCACATATATAATAGTTCATGTTGTGTGATACTTAGCTTCCTATACATATAGTAGATAAATGTAATACATGTGAAATATACTTGTGGTTGAATAGGCATTACAATCTATATATATATATAGAGGCCTTCCTATATACATGTATATATGTATATGTATAATGTGTTATATATTATGATATAGAGTAGAGTGATATTGTAGATTAGTACCATATGTATCCTATATTAAGTTGTATGATATGAATGCATGGATATGGTTAGATATAGATATTGAAATGGTATTGTTTAGCATGGTTGCCTATTGGCATATGGTATAGTCTTTTGGCCTATGGCTATGGTTGTGGTTGTTTAGCTAGTGAGTCTAGTTTAGACTTGCTTAGTCTAGTCAAACTTAGAATGACTTGTTAAGCCTAGAATAGTCTTGCTAGACATAGTTTAGACTAGTTTGACCTAGATTAGACTTGGTTGACCTAGTTTGACTTCTAGAGTTGACCAAAAGTTGACTTTGGTCTAGATTGACCTAGATTCATGTAAAACGCATTGTAGTGCATTACATTTCTATTCTGGACTTGTTGTGACTCGTACTGTTCTATAGGAGACAGACACCCCTCCTCGGACGGTACTTTCATCTCGGACTTTCAGATAGCAGGCGAGTACATTCTCTGATCTTTTCATACCTGTCTGGATATATTCATGCTCTAGATTACTCTACTTGATGCTGACACGTATCTTCACAGATTAGTACTATATAGATCCCTTCCTGAGATGTTATTCCTCTACGGGTGCATCGGGTATTTCATGTTCATGTACTTTATCATGTGCATCACGTACTCCTTGTACTCGTATTTAGTTCATGTTTTTACATGTTCTCATGTGCTGTCATGTGCTTCATGTGCTTATCATGTACTCATGTACTACTCCTTCGTGAGTTCATGTATCTTAGCTGTATTCATGTGCTTATAACATAACTTGAACGGATCCTTGTGTATTGATTGGGGCGGGGTGAGTAGAATTGGTTATGTGGACACAATCCCCAGTAGGTATTCATGTGCTCCTTATTTGTATTCATGTGCCCCCAAGCCGTTTACATAACCATATTGTGCTCTAAATCACGTAGTCACTTACAGTCTCTACTATCATGTATCTATTTCCAGTTACAAATATCTCCTGTTTTACTTGTACTTTCATTCAGCATTTTCTTGTATTTTACTCTATTGCAATGATTTATACTCCTAACCTGATATGAACTGTTGAGAGATATGTGCTCGTTCCTGTCCTGACTGGACCTGTTGAAATATTACAGAGGATGAGGCTGAGGCGTTCTGCCCTACTTACTACGGTGCCACACTAGATGAGTGCCCATACTTGGACCAGCAGCAGGAGCCTTTAGCTGTTGATGACACTCCTTTAGTTTAGGACTGTCTTTTCTATTTGGGATTACTGTACTAGACTTGAGATATTCTGAGTTGTATATTTTTAGACACTTAGTTCTGGACTTGTATCTCTGTGATTCTCTGTTCTGGGTTGTGTTATCTTTCATTATCTATATATCTTACCTGTTCTACCTTAGCTGTGATTGAGTTTTATATTCTGCTATGTCACCCCCATTCGGGGAGTATAACTGCTATTACTTCAGTTGTTAGATGTTGTGACCTAGGACAGCGTTCTACCGTCGACACTGCGGCGTAGGCTGGACGTACCCACGTCTCGTGCCCCTACTCTAGGGTGCGGGTCGTGACATATACCTAGGCCACAAACTTTCTACAGGGAACATTTTGAAGGGAGTTAACTAATGGAAGCTTGAACAATATTAAATTGACAGTGCAACTGGACAAGGGAGTCATGGCTGTATCATCCAGATATGTAACCACAGATGAAGACTCAACAGGAAGCAGTTTGGCCTGATTCCTAGACTCTACTAGGTTAATACTTCCTGTCCAAATAGGGGCTGGGACTTGGTACTCGCCTATCCAGTTGCCCTCTGACCTTACTCACAGGGAAACACTAGTCATAAAATGAAGTACAGGAGATCAAGGGTGGATACCCTCATTTAATACTCTCTAGGGGATCTGGAACTGATATTTTATGGAAGGGATTTGTGTTATCAGTAACATGGTTGATCCATTTACTCTGTCAATATACTAGGATGTTGGAATTCTCATGGTGGTGTCTACTGATACTAGGAATTGAGCTTGTGTTCGAGTATCAATTCGATTTTATTGCAACCAAGCATGGTATCCTATTCCAAACTGCTGTAGGGTTGGGTAAGATACCCATGCTCAGTCTGTTGTCCCTGTATTCTCCTTTGAATACCAATGTCAACTCAGACACAGGTAGGGGAGACAGGGCACTCTATTGTACTATGACTTGATCCTTCACTGCTACATAATCTAGGTACCTTGCCTCAAGATGTAGCTAAACTTCTTAATTATGCTGATCTCCTTATTGCTGTATATATGTACTTAACTACACTTTGCTTCCTATTGATGGGACGTACATATGGCAACTACAGGTCCTCAAATCGTGGGTACAAGGGCTCTTATATATTTCTTCTCAGGAATTTACACAAATATTTCCTTCCTTCTAAACATGGTAGCATCATAAACTATGGTAGATGAATGGGAGGTGATTACCTGGTTGAGGAATTTCGAGAATGGCTTCTGTTAATCCCCTGGTTCTTCTACGAGTAGTAGCCTCCAACTTCCAAGCGTAGGTAATCTAGGGTTTGGAGTTCGGTAAATCTCCTCCTATTATATAGGCATATATGGGCAGGTCAAGTTTAGGATTACATTCCTAAATCGAGAGGGATTTGGAGGATCTCATTCTCTGGATTTGAATTTATCCAAACGCAGGGGTGGATCGATCACAGGTTTAAATTCAAATGGGGGATTTGAACAAGGGTCCCTGGTATTTAATTAATTTGCAAAAAGGCCCCTCCTACTAAATTTTGGATTAAAACCCTTAGGTGATATGCTTAACTATCATAAAACAATCATAACAATAAAATATTAATATTTAATTACAAAAGTGGGTCCAAGGGCTCACAAATCTACCCTCCTTAAAATAATTTCGTCCTCGAAATTGAAAGGTGTTCGCAAGAATAAGAATTTATACCTCATGTCTCAAAAAGATAAGGGTAGCGCTCCCGCATCTCGTCCTCTCTCTCCCATGTGGACTCGCTTGGCGAATGGTGCCTCCACGCGACACGCACCAAGGGAATGGTCTGGTTGCGTAGCACCTTCTCCCGGCGGTCCAAGATCTCCACAGGCTGCTCATCGTAGCTAAGACTCGGTCCTACCTCAATCTCCGAGTGGTCCAGTACGTGACTGGGGTCCGCCACGTATCGTCTCAGCTGGGACACGTGGAATACGTTGTACACCCCCTCCAATGCGGGTGGTAGTGCCAAACGGTATGCCACTTCCCCGACTTTCTCGAGGATGTGAAACGGACCGATGTATCACGGACTGAGCTTCCCGCCTCCTCCGAAACGTATAGTACCACGCGTCGGAGATATCTTCAAAAACACCATATCATCCACCTAGATTCAAGCAAGGTTATGACCTAGTCCTATCAAAATCATTAATTAAAATTCACACAACTATACCTCAAACTCTAACGGCCTACGATGGCTGTCTGCCTAGTGCTTCTGCCTGTCCTGTGCCACACGAAGACGCTCCCTAATCAATTTCACCTTCTCTGCTGCATCCACGACCATCTCAGGTCCCAATAATGCTCTCTCACCCACGTCGTCCCACGATAGTGGGGTACGACATCTCCGTCCATATAAGGCCTCGAAGGGAGACATCCCAATACTAGCTTGGTGACTGTTGTTGTAGGAGAACTCCACAAGATGAAGGTGGTCCTCCCACGAGCCGCCAAAATCTAGTACACACGTCCGCAGCATGTCCTCGAGCGTCTGAATGGTCCGCTCTGACTGCCCATTTGTCTGTGGATGATAGGCTGTGCTGAACTTGAGCGATGTGCCCAAGCTCGCCTGCAGACTCCTCCAAAAGTGGGATGTGAACCTGCTGTCACGATCGGAGACGATGCTCACTGGAATGCCGTGCAATCTGACTATCTGTCGCACATACAAGTCTGCTAGTCTCTCCGTGGCCAGTCCCACTTTGAATGGTATGAAGTGGGCTGATTTGGTCAATCTGTCAACAATGACCCAAATCGCGTCCTTCCCGCCAGGCGAACGTGGAAGACCGGAAACAAAATCCATAGTGATATGTTCCCATTTCCACTCGGGAATCGGCAACGGCTGGAGTAAACCCTCGGGTCTCTGCCTCACGGCTTTGACCTGCTGGCACACAAGACATCTAGAAACGAAGCGCGCCACCTCACGCTTCATGCCATACCACCAGACATGTGCCCTCATATCCTTGTACATCTTGTTGGCACCAGGATGCAAGGAATACTGAGAGCGGTGTGCCTCCTGCATAACCTCTTCTCGTAGCTCTCCCTTAGGTACACACAGTCTCGTCCCATGCCTCAATGAGCCGTCCTCTACAATGGTGAAATCCTCTAATGAGCCAGCCCGGACCTGTGCAATAATATCCCGCAACTGCTCATCCTGCTGCTGAGCCTCTCTAATCTTGTCCATCAGGCCAGACTGGATCTGCATACTCATTATCTGCGTCTCGACTCCCGGTATGACTACCTCAATACCCAAGCTCTCCAAATCTGCCAATAAGTGTCGGTCCCTTGTCAAGAACATCGTTACTGGATACCGACTCAATGCATCCGCGACTACATTCGCCTTCCCCGGGTGATACTGCAACGCGATGTCGAAGTCCTTCATCAATTCCAACCATCTGCTTTGCCGCATATTCAGCTCCTTCTGTGTGAAAACATACTTCAAGCTCTTGTGGTCAGTGAAGATTTCCACACGCTCTCCATATAAATAATGTTTCCACAATTTCAGGGCGAATATGACTGATGCCAGCTCTAAGTCGTGAGTGGGGTAATTCTTCTCATACGGTCGCAGCTGTCTGGACGCATAAGCAATCACCTTCTTATTCTGCTCTAGGATACGTCCCAATCCCTTTCCGGAAGCATCGCTGTAGATAGAGAAACCGCCGGAACCAGATGGCAATGTCAATATAGGAGCTGTCGTCAGTCTCTTCTTCAGCTCGTCGAACGCTGCCTGGCAGTCTTCTGTCCACACAAATTCTACGTCCTTCCGAGTAAGCCTAGTCATCGGCTCCGCAATCCGAGCAAAGTCTTGGACGAATTTCCGGTAATACCCAGCCAGTCCCAAGAAACTCCGAATCTCTGCCACAGAAGTCGGAGTAGTCCAAGACTCAATGGCAGCGATCTTCTTCGGATCAACAGATATACCAGCTTCCGTCACCACATGCCCAAGAAATTCCACCTTGTCAAGGAAAAACTCACACTTGGAAAGCTTTTCATAGAGTTTCTCCTTTCTGAGTGTCTCCAGCACAATCCTCAGATGCTCCTCGTGCTCTTCCGGCGACTTGGAATAGATAAGGATGTCGTCGATGAAGACCACGATGAATTTGTCAAGGTACGGGTGGAACACCTTGTTCATCAAATTCATGAAGACTGCCGGGGCATTGGTTAACCCAAATGGCATCACCATGAATTCGTACTGGCCGTACTTGGTCTGGAAGGCAGTTTTCGGGATATCCTCCTTCTTCACCTTCACCTGGTGGTACCCTGATCTCAAATCGATCTTCGAGAACACCCGCGCACCGCTCAACTGATCGAAGAGATCGTCAATCCTAGGCAGCGGATATTTATTCTTGATCGTCTTGCTATTCAAGGTACGGTAGTCGATACACATTCGCACTGTACCATCCTTCTTGGGCACGAACAGCACTGGTGCACCCCACGGCGACGAGCTTGATCTAATGAACCCCTTCTCTAGCAGTTCGTCAATCTGCTTCTTCAGCTCCACAGCCTCCTTGTTATTGATTCTGTAAACCCGCTGAGACTCGGGCTGAGCACCTGGCACGAGATCAATGGAGAACTCAACGTCTCTGTCTGGCGGCAGTCCAGGAAGCTCCTCTGGAAACACGTCGAGAAACTCTGCGATGATGGGGTGAGGTAGCTCTTCTTCTGCCACCATGGTCCCACAAATAGCGTCGCCTCGTGTTTCTACTCCTCCTCTAGCGAACTCGAACACCGCTTTCTCCGGCGGACTGAATACCACACAGCCGCGGTGACAATCTATACTGGCGAAGTGTTTACTCAACCAGTCCATGCCGAGCACTATGTCAAAGCTCGGAAGTGGCATGATGAGTAAGCTAGCGCGTAGCTCTCGGCCTCCTATGGTGATGCGGAGACCGACGCAAACATCCTTTACTAAGATGATGCCCCCGCCGGTCGAGACTTTATAGGTGTTATCTAAAGGCCTTGATACAATGCTATGTCTAAAAATAAATGCTGTAGATACGAAGCTGTGACTGGCTCCAGAATCAAATAAGGCAATAGCTGGGAAAGATTCAAGGAGAACCGAACCTGCTATCACGTCAGGAGATACTAGTGTCTCCTCGACCGCCATGGTGTAAGCTCGGCCCTGCTGCTGGTGCTGGACAAAGCGCTGCTGCTATGTAGGCAGGGGTCCCCTTTGCTGCTGGGGTATCGTCGGCCTCGCCGGTGCTCCTGGGGCAGGTGCTGCCCCCTGTGCTGAACGGGGTGGTACTAGGGTGCACTCTCGCAACTGATGTGCACTCGAACCGCAGAACAGGCATACTCCGAGCCGCTTCCTGCATACCTCCCATGCATGCCCTGGCTTCTTGCAGTAGGCGCAGGTGGGAGTCATCTGTCTAGGCTGGCTCTGCTGGTTCTGCTGGGTGGCTATGACTCTAGCTGGAGGCTGGTTCTGCTGCTGATAACGGGGTGGTGGTAGTTGCTGCTGAGCTATAGTCTTTCCCGGAGCATTGGACCATTTTGCCGATCCAGACTGGCTGTTGCCTCCTCCATAGGCGTCTCGGTCCCGCTTCTGTTTGCGCTTCAGCTCCTTCTCTACGTCTTGCGCAACTTTCAATATCTTTTCATATGTGGTGGCTTGGCTGGTGGCTACGGCTATACGAATCTCATATGATAGCCCCTTCCTGAACTTCTTGGCCTTGGCTGCAGGGGTCAAGGCGTCTGCAAATCGGCTGAGTCGGGAGAACTCAGCAGAGTACTCGTCGATGGATCGGTTGCCTTGTTCGAGACTCTCGAACTCATTCTCCAATTCTTCGCGAGCTGCCTCTGGGTAAAACTTCTCCTTGAATAGCTCTTTGAATTCCTCCCAGGTCACGCCTGGCGCACTGAATCGGGGCTCGTCCCTGTACCACGTACAGGCGATGTCATACAGCTGCATGCTCGCATTATCAACCTTCTGATCTTCGAGAATTCTGGCCCTCCGGAGATTGCGGTCCATGTTCTCCAGCCAATCATCGGCATAGAGAATTCCTTCTGTACCCTTGAATTCCCAGGGCCTGAGGTCTGTAAAATGTTTGGAGGTGCCGGGACGCTGCGGAGGAGCCTCTCTAGCCTGAAGAGCCTCGCAAAAGACGTCAGCCTATCGGTTTTGGGAGTTCATGATCTGCTGGATAATTCCGAGGAGGGCAACATTGTCCAGCGCAGGTGGAGGGGGCAGAGCTGGTTCCGGATACGGAAGGGATGCTGGCTGCTGGTAAGGTACTGGCTGATGGAAAGGTGCTGGTGGTGGGATCGGCGAAGTGAACTGCGGTGGTGGCGGAATATCGTCACGGCGAAATCTCGTAGCCTGCGGTCGAGGAGTCTCACCTAGATAGGTGAAACGGCTCCCGTGAGTCGATGGGGTCCCATTCATGGAGGACCCACCAACGTTGGCTGGGGTGTTCGGGTTAGCGGGGTTCCTGCCTTGATCCATCTAACTGCCACAAAAATAAGATCGTTAGTCGGTATGAATTTCAAACAGGATGTAAATCAAGGGAATAATTGAGATCAAAATGTAGAATTCAATGACGGTATTAAACATGTGGAGATGGTCCTTAAAGTCTACTTTCTACTCGCAGGCCTGCAGTAGTACATCTAAGTTGAGTATTACCACAAGTTTTGCTGTGTTTTACGAAATAGGACCTGCATGGGCCACCATAAAAACGTGTCACGACCTGCACCCAATATTTGGGCATGAGCCGTGGGTACGTCCAGCCTACGCCGCAGTATCGGCGGTAGAACGCTGTCTAGTCATCTCCACATTTTACAAATACAACCACGCAGTTTATATTCAATTTCACAAAGTAAATAATTCACAGGGAGGCCAAACTAATGAATTCCATAAATAACTTGGAAAGATGGATAATGAATAAACTGAAAACTCTAATATCAAAATGTATCAATGTCACAATCTCCAAGAAAGGTAATGTACTAAAATATCAACTCATGAGTCTCGAAATAGGAAATACAACTAAAAGTCCCAACTGAACAAACTATGAAAATAATGATATAAAACTACTGGCAGCCATCTGTGGTAGGCAAGTCTGCGTAAACAGCCTCCAACTCTCCTGTGCACCGAAGTCGAGATCTGCAGTGTGCTCATAATAGGTAGTACAAAAGTCCTCTAACTCATCACCTAAAATATTGGTTATCCAGCCAGGATTGGAACAAGCACACAAACTGAAACACTATCCGCAATATAATGGATTTGACAGTATATGAATATGACATATGTAGAAGAACTGAGCAGTAATATGATGACATGGTATATCTAGAATAAAGTGTGAATCGTAGAGTAATATGTCAACTGGAACAAATAAGAAAGCATAGCAACATGTCAAGTGGTAGAATAATAAAAGACAACTACCTAAGTGAATTGAAATACCTTTTTCGTCATGTGAACGGCTAAGGGGTAAATACGGCTCACTGCACGTGTCATGTGCAGCTGCTATCATTCACGAGAGACACGGGGGATAGAAAGGGAAGTTCACATGCCTACTAGGATATTTCCCCTCCCGACCAACACTCATGAACCCAAAATAAGTTATGAAAGAGAATCTAAAAGTTTAATAATGGATTTCACATCACTCACTCGTGTGTCCATCGTGTCATCAAGCAGAAGAGCATATGAATATATATTGCACAAAACCATCAAAATTGGAAGGGGAACAGAAAGTGTACTTGCCTGTCATCCTGAGCTGTGTGGGCGAGTCAATTGTCAATTCAGAGCTCAAGTAACCTATTGATAGATAAATATGATCAACACATAGTTCAAGAGTATAAATAAGTCTATTTTATTGATTTATTAGGTTACTAAGTTATTCCCATCCTAGATGGCTTCTAAGTTTATGGGTTGGCAATACTGTTTTCCCCAAATGCATGTTTGTACTCCCACTTGCTACTCTCCTTTATGGTTTGTTTTCGCCTTAAATACCTATTTTGGGACTCTATTGTACCAACTGCTACCAACTATCTAGTGTATGAAGTCTATACCATCTTATTTCAGTCACCAGGTCTACTATTACTGATCTTAGGTAAGGGGACTTCATGCCCAATGTTTCCTGGATTTTAACAGGTTATGAAGTTGAGTCCTCTATTGTCACGCCCCAGAACCAGAATACTGGAGAGCGGGGGCGGACATAGCCAGCTACGTATAACGGAATGGAATCCACACCGCTATACGGTCACGGCTGTCTAGAAATATGAGGGTTTATCTACAATCTAACAGTCTCTTAAGGTCAAAATGGCCTATTGTCTCAATCTCAACCAACTAATAATATTCACAAGATATTAGATCACCAAATACACAATAGTAAGGCGTCCCAAACATTACATATCAGATGATCATGAAGCTAGTCGTACAAAATGTAAGGACTAGCAAGAGTTTAGTCATACATGATCAACCTCGAGTTGCCAATCATGTATACAGCCCGTAGACAGACAGAAAGTAAAGTGCATCGAGCTAACAGGTGCTCGTCGGCTAAACGCCTCAAAAGAAAATTTTACAATTACAGTGGGAGAACAAAAGAAACCCACTCATTGCCCTGGTTACGCCTGGCGGTCACCATCGGGCTGGAAAGCAGGTAGATCCTTTGCTGTTGCTCCAGAATCTGGCCATACAAAACCAGCTGGGTCAGACCCCAGAAAGAGCAAGTGCCACAAAGGAGGCTTCACTTAAGAACTAAAACCAGCATGTCAGCACAAGAGAAATAATAATAATAGAAGACAACAATTAAAGAAAAGCAGGAAAAGTAAATATGAAAGACAATCTAGCATAAGATTAATAAAAGACAGAACTATATGGTAAAGCAAGACAGGATGATATACGATGAGATAACCATGGGACTATTCGGATAACCAGGTTACAACCCGTAAACCAAACAAGGACCGGGGTTGTAACCCTTCGTCTGAACAGAACTTAGATTCTCACCATTTATCGGCAGGACAAATATAAGAATCAGGTCATGCGACAATTTGTACAGGATCAAGACAAGAATAGACTGGTAGACTTTAATCATGCTCAGAGGAGCCAGGCACTGGATCTAGACAAGACTTAAACAGGGCTAGACAACATCCAATCACACACGGCCAAACAATTTCTACGGCTTACTACTTTAACTAACTAGGGTTATCACAAGCCTAATTACTAACAAGATGCAATTGAGAATTCCAATCCAATTACCTGTTTTGACCCCAGCAAAGAAAAGAAAAAGATAGCTTGATATATAGCAGACACACTGTAGTGGGATACATGTGTCCTAAGGTACCACGCTCGACGGCGGGCTGGAAGTGCGCTCATCTCGACGGATAGCAACAAATCCCATGTATATATATATATGTGGCCGGGATCATGGGCAACAGATAACTGGGAAATTCTCCATGAACTATTTGATTAATCTAGTCATTAATCCTAGTCATATTCAGTATGAATTCCCTGACCGTGGGAAACCAGGGATTCACATCCTAGACATGATGCAAGACAGGACTGGATTATTTGTACAAGCACAATCACCCACGGTGTCCAGGAATGTATTATACAGGTCAGGTCATGTCATGTCAGGTAGCTATCGCAACAGCTATTCAAGATATAACATGTCAGGTTATCAGGTCAAGTGTACTAGTCAGGAGTGCACCACAACTGGCCACTATCAGGTCAAGTCAGGTATTCATGCCAGGAGTGCACCACTACGGGACACTATCGTGTCGTGCTCAGGTATCATATCCAAACATATCAAGCAATTCAAGATTATCAAGTTCATGACAAAAGGCGTAAGGATATAAAATGGACGTAAAATACCTAATAAAATATCAATATACAGGGGTAATAGAAGATCCAAGCTTAAGGAAAATAAAACCAAAGTGACATGCTGACCTAAGACCAAGTCAGCCAAAGGCCACACGCTCAGGTCAGGCTACGCTCAGGCCAGCGTACCAAAGGGTCCACACACTTCCAATGAGAAGCGTACGCAAGGGTCAGCGTACACAAGAGTCAGCGTACACAAGGGCACGCTCAAGCTACAGGTCAGCATACGCTCGAGCTAGCGTACACTCAGGTCCGCGTACGCTTGAGCTAGCGTACGAAAGGGGTCTAGGGCACGCTCACGCTAGCGTACGCTCAGGGCAGCGTACGCTCAAGTCAGCGTACCGAAGGCAGCGTACGCTCAAGCTAGCGTATGCCCAAGACATGCTGCCAATAGGCAGCGTATCAAGGCTAGTGTACGCACGCTAAAGAGCGGCGCACTCAAGTCAGCGTACGCTCGCTAAAGAGCAGCGTACGAAGGTTAGCGTACGCTCGCTAAAGAGCAGCGTACGAAGGGGCGTAAGCTAAAAAGCTAGCTCACTGTTCACTGTCTTCCCCAAAGGACAAGAACAGCAAGAACAGCAAGAACAGCAAGAACTCCATGAATGGAACCCAAAACTCCAAATGCTCATAACTTGGTCAAAACAAGTCCGAATCCAAGTTTCCAAAGGTCGAAATTGGATAGAAAAAAATTTCCAACCATATGGAACCATCAGAACTTGAAAACCAAGAAATTAACTAGATCAAAACTCCAACAATCCGAAGAAGGCAAATTTTCCTAGATCTACAAAAACTCATGCATCAAAATGAAAATCTTCAAGTTCTAAAGTGGTTTAGATTCATGCTAGGAAGCCATTGGAACCATCAAAATGAGTTCTCAAGTGAGAGCAAGATGCACTTGCCTAGACCTCTCTCCCTCTCTCTCTCTCGGTTGGTGAAGGAGAAATAAATGAAGAAGAAGAAAATGAAAGAATGAAGAGAGAGAATGAGAGAGTGCATTAATAAGGGATTGGTGGTGGTAGGTAGGAGTGGTTCATGCTAACCCAAACCAAGCCAAACCAATCCAACCCGAACCAAGCTAGGCCAAACCGAGCCAAGCAATGCCATGATGGACCAGGAAATACTCAATAAACCAAGCTCCATTAAATCCAAATTAATTCATGAATGATAAACGATAATTAAACCAAAATGTTAAATATGAAATAAACCATAATTAACTAATCAAGAAGATGAAAAATATGGGTCAGAAATACGAACACGTATAAAATACGTATCACGAATTTCGGGGCTCTACATCTATGTTGTAGAGCCAAATTTCTATCTACAGTTCAGTCCTGCTGTTAACATGTGGTTACTATGACTAGCATGATCTAAGAATTTCTGGAAATGAAATATGGGGATTGAGTGTAATCCTGACCTGGGTCTGATCAAGGACAAATGTGTAGTGAATAATGCTTGGTAGGCCATCTCATGTGAGCATCCTTATGAGCTGAATCCAGAATTGTGAAAGAGGATACCTGTACAGTTGTTACTCACCTATATGTGTCTAGTGTCCATGTAATAGGTAGTTTGCAGACCACTGCTCTCTTGTTCCAGGACTGCTATGGTATGTCATGGGACTAACAGAGGTTAAGTCTGTATTCAAAGACACACACAAAGTTTACTTCACCTAGGCTAGCCCATATAAAATGGATAGGTGCTACATGTCACATTGGCTGAGGTCGAGTTGTCTTCATGGAAATGGACTGACACACCCTCAGCCATCTATCCTATCTCGAAGTTTCAGGAGGCCACCTATTACTCTTTGGTACAATTACTCTGCATACCCTCTAGACTGGTCTGGAATACCTGTCTCGAGCACTTGGCCAATGGTCAGTACTCACACAATACTAACCCAGGTTATCTGTAGGTCCATAAAAGAGGAGGGTTAAACCAGTTAGGCAGGGCAAAAAGGATGGTGATTGGTCAATTTAGGTAGGATCTTAACCTAGGACAGGGAATGTACAACTGAGACACTTGCAGGTTCAGTCTCATCACTGAAATCTTGCCTGTTTGGTACTACAATACTCTGAATACAAATGGAATCCTGATTCCATACATATTTTTCAAATACTTGTATTAGTTTAGGTACTCAAGTACATCCTGGTACTTGTATGCTTCAGTATGCATACCAGGCAGAACAAAGTAGGAATCATACACACAGGAAAATGTGTTAAGGAATGGTAATAAATTTGGGACAACTATCCAGGCTGGCTTCAGGTACTGTCTTGCAAAGTTACAACAAGACTTGGTCAGCCATGATTATGGATTGTAAGGTGTTATAGAGGGTTGCCCTTAGGTTCCAGTTTCATGGTTACACCATTGGTTACAACAGGTAGTCCCCTCTAACCTATAGACTCGAGCCTAACTTTCCTGGTATTCAAAGTATTCCATGGGTTTTGTTGTCAAGCTCCTGCACTGGAGTTGTTCAAGATTAACTTAGTTTACCTGTAGGTAGCCCTTCTGTACTCTGATGCAAATGTGCAAGTAACTGCTATGTATAGGCCTTACTGTACTCGTAAGTGCAGGTAATACTATGCTTTACAGGGGATGCTTCCACTAGATGGGATGTACAAGTGCTACCAGGACACAGGACAGGTGAGGGAGGGTTAGGAACCAGTCCACCTTATTGAACAGAACACAAAAACAATGATAAGTGTAGGGCTGAAACACTTAAGATGATTTCAAAGATTTGGTGAAGGTCTCTATGTCAGACTCCATTCATTAACATTAGACAATCATTCCTGGGTAACCTTTCGATTTAAAGTCAACTAATTTAAGGCAGGCAACCACATATCTCTCTGCATAAAGCAAACTGATGCAACCCAAACTTTACCATGTAGCCTAATGTAGCCTGATGCAGGAAGTCAGGTTATTGCTAGGACAGTGTCCTTTTTGCATAGATTTTCCTGTTGCCTGTGAGGTGACACCCTTGCCAGGTTGCCAACATAGGCTTCCTGTGTACAAGTACCCTCTAGTTAGGTTCTTTTATGCATAAACTCGGATACCCCTATCCAATATGACTCTAGGCACACAATCTCCTTGTCTAGGTATGAGCTTGGGCTGAACATGGTATAACTTCCACATAGGTCTGGACCACTGTGGTCAAGGTAGCAGGGCATGGGGTAGACTAGTTATAAGGGACCCTAGAGTAGGCTACACTCCACCCTAGGTATCAGGTTCTGGGCTCTGTGTAGGGTGTGCTCACATTGTCATGAGCATATGTGTAGGAATCATGAAGGTAGTGCATGAAATCTGCAGTGAGTAACATTGGGGATTTGGTCTTGTCTTGTGTATTACATTCGAACCACAGAGGGGAAAGGTGAAGAATGAACATGATTTCACATGTGTGTATACCTAGGCCACAAACTTTCTACAGGGAACATTTTGAAGGGAGTTAACTAATGGAAGCTTGAACAATATTAAATTGACAGTGCAACTGGACAAGGGAGTCATGGCTGTATCATCCAGATATGTGACCACAGATGAAGACTCGACAAGAAGCAGTTTGGCCTGATTCCTAGACTCTACTAGGTTAATACTTCCTGTCCAAATAGGGGCTGGGACTTGGTACTCGCCTATCCAGTTGCCCTCTGACCTTACTCACAGGGAAACACTAGTCATAAAATGAAGTACAGAAGATCAAGGGTGGATACCCTCATTTAATACTCTCTAGGGGATCTGGAACTGATAATTTATGGAAGGGATTTGTGTTATCAGTAACATGGTTGATCCATTTACTCTGTCAATATACTAGGATGTTGGAATTCTCATGGTGGTGTCTACTGATACTAGGAATTGAGCTTGTGTTCGAGTATCAATTCGATTTTATTGCAACCAAGCATGGTATCCTATTCCAAACTGCTGTAGGGTTGGGTAAGATACCCATGCTCAGTCTGTTGTCCCTGTATTCTCCTTTGAATACCAATGTCAACTCAGACACAGGCAGGGGAGACAGGGCACTCTATTGTACTATGACTTGATCCTTCACTGCTACATAATCTAGGTACCTTGCCTCAAGATGTAGCTAAACTTCTTAATTATGCTGATCTCCTTATTGCTGTATGTATGTACTTAACTACACTTTGCTTCCTATTGATGGGACGTACATATGGCAACTACAGGTCCTCAAATCGTGGGTACAAGGGCTCTTATATGTTTCTTCTCAGGAATTTACACAAATACTTCCTTCCTTCTAAACATGGTAGCATCATAAACTATGGTAGATGAATGGGAGGTGATTACCTGGTTGAGGAATTTTGAGAAAGGCTTCTGTTAATCCCCTGGTTCTTCTACGAGTAGTAGCCTCCAACTTCCAAGCGTAGGTAATCTAGGGTTTGGAGTTCGGTAAATCTCCTCCTATTATATAGGCATATATGGGCAGGTCAAGTTTAGGATTACATTCCTAAATCGAGAGGGATTTGGAGGATCTCATTCTCTGGATTTGAATTTATCCAAACGCAGGGGTGGATCGATCACAGGTTTAAATTCAAATGGGGGATTTGAACAAGGGTCCCTGGTATTTAATTAATTTGCAAAAAGGCCCCTCCTACTAAATTTTGGATTAAAACCCTTAGGTGATATGCTTAATTATCATAAAACAGTCATAACAATAAAATATTAATATTTAATTACAAAAGTGGGTCCAAGGGCTCACACCCTTTTTTAATAGACGGGAGAAAGGTTGACATCTTCCAGAGAGATTAGAAATAAATCTTCTGATATAAGCAATACGACCTTGAAAGCCACGGAGTTCTTTCAAATTACGAGGAGGACGCATTTCAAGAATTGCTTTAACCTTATCAGGATCAACATGGATACCCTGAGAAGTAATAACAAATCCCAAAAACTTGCCACTAGAAACCCCTAAGAAAGACTTAGTAGGGTTCATTTTCAATTGATATTGACGCATCAATTCAAATACTGTCTTTAAGTCTTGAGTGTGATCATTCTTGATCGACTATTAACAGCAATGTCATCTACGTAACATTCAACTGTTTTTCGTAGATGTTCTTGAAAGATGTTGCTCATAGCCCGTTGATATGTGGCTGTAGGATGTGGAAAATTATGACACGCTGTCATTTTTATCTATACGCTTAAAGACAGATGCCAGTTGAAACCATACGCTCAATCAGAAGTCTCAAGGCCATACGCTCATCAAAAGCCATACGCTCAGTGGATATTTATTTATTATTATTTCTTCTTAAAATGACAGCACAGCATACACTAAATGAAGAATGAATCTGACGTCTCGTCTTTCGTGTAAAGATAATGGTCATGAAAAGAGTAACCGTCATTCAGGATTTTGAAGAGTTGATTTTATCTCTTACGAGGACAGCTCAGCAGATCATTAATGCAAAAGCCATCATTACTGTCAATTCTGACAGTCTGTCAGCCGTCTGTCAGCCGTCATATCTGCAGCCACGACGCTCGAGAAAATCTTTTTGACAGCTTATTAAAAGATATGGTGTATCAAAGAAGATTGATGATAGCCACGTGGCCATTTCTCCAATGAGCGTATGAAATCTATACGGCTCCTTTTTCTTCCCAGTCAAGTGAGCGTATGGACCTCACATAACTTCTTCATCCAATCAAATGAGCGTATGGACCTCACATAACTTCTTCAGCCAGTCAAGTGAGCGTATGGACCTCACGTGACTCTTCATCCAGCCAAGTGAGCGTATGGGCCTCACATGTCTAAGTGAGCGTATGATTCTTCCTCAAAGGCAGCGTATAGCAGTAGTCATATCCAGAATGACTTTTCAACGTGCAGTCAACACACGTTCTTACGTGTCCTGCACTCAGTTACCCACTTCTTCAGAAATTATGCAACGTGGCATCCATGCCACCAGTTTCTCCTAAACATGCTCCACTTCTTTCAACCGCACGCTAATGTGTCTTCATCAGATTTTGCCACGCGTCCCTGCAGTTTTGCACACGTCTAGTAACTGCCTGATCGTATGCTTAAAGGGCAGTTATCCTGAACTCTATAAAAAGGAGTTTCTTCATCTTCATCAAGGGAAAAGAGAATTTGTCAGAGAGAACAGAGAGATTGCCCAGTTGCTGTCCAAAGTTCTTCAAAGTTCGAGTGTTCTTCATCGCATCGTCAAAGGGATAGAGTAATCGTCTTCTAGATTAGATTCCTACAGTTGTAATTTTCCCAGATATAAAATAAATAAAGAGAATTTATTTATGGAAAACAAATTGGCGACTCTGCTGGGGAAAGCTGTCTCCTCCAACGAGATAGCAACAACTCAATGCGATACTTCGTCGATCGGCTCAACGAAGAAAGTGATGGTCGTGCAATTCGACCAATCTGCTTATGAAGAAATGCTCAAAGTGAAGGAAGGCCGAATTACTTCTTCTACTTCTGTTGCTGCCAAGAAGCAGGGACACTCTGTCTATGTCCCTAAGTCTTCTTCAATGGTCCGAGACGTTTCTGTCACCTCTTGTGCTGACAAGAATATGTCTTCAACTTCAATGAAGCTCGCCTCGGCTTCTTTGAACAAAGCAACAGTGGTTTCTCTTGGTCACACTGACAAAATTGGTTCTTTAACCAAGTCAGCGTATCCAAGGAAAACCATCTTTGAAAACGGTAAAGTCTCTTCTTCTTCTTCTATTCTTACGACAGCAGTCGGCTCCTTAGCCATCAATGACTCTGTACGTATGACGGTCAAAGGACAGCGTACGGCAAAACCAGCGTATGACAAAGCCCAACATCAGGCAGCGTACGTTAAGCCAAAGCCAGCGTATGCTAATAAGAAGGCAGCGTATGGCCAAAGCTCCAATCTGAAGACAACGTATGCTAACATAGATGGTCCTTTGACTAATTCTCAAAATCAAACTGGGGGTTCTCTTCCACAGAACATACAAATGATTCCTCCACAAATTGCACATCTGGTGCCAACCAAGGAAAAAGACTGTTTAGTCAATCTCTCAACTCCTGAGGTCTTTACCTCTAGAGTTAATTTGACTAGTAATTTTACTAGATCAAACAAAGGAAAATGCCTTTTGGCTACTTCCTCTAAAGATAGATTATTACCGACTCCCAGTCGGAATAATACTCATCTTCCTTCTCTCAAAATTTCTCAATCTGAGAAAGGTAAATTACAAATATCTAAGACTGAAACTAAAGTCATATCTATGACGGATCTTCAACAGAGTCATCTTGATTCCACTAAAACAAGTATACCAGATCCTGATGCAGAATATGCTAAGAACTATGTGGCTCAAATTAATCAGTCATTATACACTCAAGAGCCGAGAAGACAGAAGAACAAAAGACAAGTTTCTATACAGAAACTATCTTCAAATATTTCCCAATCTGTTCCTACAGATCTTCGGGAGTATTTACAAAATAAACGGAGAATTGACACTCCGTCAGGCTATGATATTGCTCATATTTGCCATGAAAAGCATGGCTGCAACTTCCAACCTCGAGTTGTGATTCAGTGTTGTTGTTCATCAGAAAGACAATCTGTTTTCGAACGGATACAATATGAACCAATATTGGATGAAGATGAACCTCTCTATGCTTCTATCAATATGACATCCAGAAATATTGGGGGTAATATACGATCTGATGCTATATCAGATTCTGAATATGGTGTTTATCTTGGCACCCGATCCAGGACCAGAGCTTTAGCCAGGGTCTCTTCTTCTTCTCATCCAAGTGATAATCCGGAGATCACAGAAGACTTCCTTGGAGAGTCCAACTTTCCAGCATTATCTCCTATAAACTGTCCTGGAAAAGATACTGACTCTCACAGTGATGATTCAGAACAAACTGTTTCATCAGCTATTCCTCGAATAATTACCACTTACATGGTGGATAGTAATCAGGAACCTTCAACTAGTACCGAAGCTCATGAACAGAGGATTTCTTCCTTAGAACAACAGTTACGAGCTATGGCAGATACATTGGGTGCTATGCACACTCTTATGCAAACTCAGCATCAAACTCAGCAAGTTCAACAAACAGTACCACCAGTGGTATTAAATACTCCTGTTGCTTCAAATCCTGAACCCTCTAATATTCTGGGGGTACAGTCCAATGTTCCTGTACAAACCACTCCAAGTCAGTCTGGAGATGGAGGTGGTACATATACTGCAGTTCCTCCTCCCAGTTATACTTAACAAGCTACAAATCTACAATCATCCGGAATTGTTAATGAAGAGTTAAAAAATCTCCGAACTCAGTTTGAAGCCTTTAAACAAAAGGATGGTTTACAAAGGTTAGGTATCAAACAACCTTACCCGATAGAATGGAAGCAAGTATCATATCCTCCTAAATATAAGCCTCCAACTATCTCTTTCTTTGATGGAACTACCTATCCAATTCAGTTCATTAATCATTTTGAAGTAATGACTGATCAATTACAACCAAGCGACGCCCTCCTCACTCGGGTGTTTATTGGATGTCTCAAAGGAACAGCTTATGAATGGTATAGAAGCCTCCCTGATGGGTGCATTACTTCCTTTACTGGTTTTAAGCAAATGTTTCTTGAACGGTTCTATGAGGGGCTTAATGACATGACAATGTCAGCCCTCATAAGAATTAAACAGAAAAATAATGAAACCACTGAGGACTTTATTGAAAGATTCAGAAGAGAAGCCCTCAAAATGCCTCTCGGAACTCCCGATGCTGTTACCATCGATACTTGCAAATCAAATCTTCTACCAATAATCAGTATGTGGACTGGATCCACTCAGTTTCAAGATTGGCCTTCTTTCATCGTCAGTGCCAAAGCTGCTGAAGTCAGTGCTGAAACCTTTAAAGGTCTGGGGGTACAAATGGCTCCCAAGGACTCAAATCAGAGTGTTAGCAATAATGCCCGACCCAATAATCGTAAAGGGAAAGAGGCTCTTGAAATCAATCTCCAGAGCAGTAGTCAAGAGGTAAAAACTACCCAATCTACTCCAGCTCCGACAAATCAACAACAGAGACCTCCTCGACCAAAGGAAGAATATTCTTTTGATGATGATGATGTTCAGGGTATCTTTGAATGTTTGCTCAAAGGCAACAAAATACAATTACCAGAAATCAAAAAGCCTGATGAAGCTAACAAAACAGATCATCCAAAATATTGTCCATATCATAGAATGCTGGGGCACACAATTCGATCTTGCTATGTATTAAAAGGAAAAATTCAAGAGATGATCAAGTCAGGAGTTGTAACACTGACGCCCAAAGACAAGACAGTCACAGCGAATGTGATTTCAATGCAATTCGGTGACTTCCCTCCTTTAATGGTGGAAAATGGAATTATTCCTATTCCCAAAGCAACTCTCGAAGTTGTAAATACTCCACCAGCACAATATGAAGGACTTGTTCCTATCACAACTAAGAAGGGAGAAATCATGTGGATCCATCCGGACTTAGTAACAGAGTTTGCAGCATCTTCCTCTTCTCCTCGGAAGTCTAAAAAGAAACTCAGGAAGACTAAGTCATGCAATGTGACTACTAGTTTCACACCTGATGCTTATCTAACCTCTACTTTTATCTTGGCAGGAAATTCATTCCCTAATGAGATAAAATCTGTACCTCAATCTGAAAATAGGTACAAGCCAGCATTTCATCTATACAGTTCACAATCTCGTGAATTAATGGCGAAGATGGGTTATGATCTAGCCGCTGCTCCTGGTCTGAATTCAGGCAAAGGACTCCGAGCACCTTTAGCCATCACTATGAGACATAATCAATCTCGTGTTGGTCTCGGTTTCTGGAATGAAGCTCTAATCAAGCATAAAAGAACCAAGAGCAAAATGAAGAATTGCAACATGGTTTCGATAGAATCGGAACCTGAATCTGAAGTCGAAGCTCATGCTGGAACTCGGTCCGGAAAAGTATATCTGAAAGATTATGCTGACATTTTGGAAGAAACTCCTGATGTCCCTCCAATTACAGCTCCAGCACCAGTATCTATTGAAGAACCTGCAAATGTTCCTGTTGAAGCAGTTCTTTCTAAATCAACAGCAGCTGACAAAGGCAAACAACAAGTCCGCTTTGACAAACCACTGAAGAAGTCATCTCCTACAGGACTTGAAAAGCCTTACAATTTTGACATATTGGCTCAACTAGCCAATACACCAGCCAAATTGTCAATCTTCGAGCTCTTACGCCTTTCTAAAAAGACTCGAGAAACTTTGAGTGAAGCACTGCTGCAAGCAGAATCTTGCCTAACTCTCCTCAAGAAGTTGGAAACAGACCCTGTTTCTCATTATCATAATGTATTGGAATTTATTCCAAACATTACTTTCACACAGGACGATATACTGTTAGAGGATAATCGACATGATCGTCCTTTATATCATACAGGATATATTGATTCTATGAAGGTTGATCGTCTACTGATTGATCCAGGATCCGCTCTCAGTATCATGCCAAAAGCTGTGCTAGATGCATTGAAGATACCTGTGCATAGTCTCTCTGGCACTATCACTACTATATTGGGATTCAATCAAGGAAAAAGTGAGCCTCTGGGCAAGATTCGCCTTAAATTTCAAATAGGCGATCTTCGTACTAAGGTTACTTTTTACATCATCGACAATCATGGATGTTCCTACAATGCTCTATTGGGGAGACCATTCTTGCATGAACATAATATTGTTCCTTCGACTCTTCATCAATGCTTCAAATATGTTGATGATAATGGAGAAGTTCAGAAGGAAGTCGCAGATCTCTACCCATTTAAAGGAGTCGAAGCCTACTTCAGTGACGCTCGCATGTACAAAGACGAATACTCAAAAGTCTTGCAAGCTATGGATGACGATGATGAGACATCCAAAGATGATACTTTTGTTATTCCTGTAAAAGGGCGTATTATTCCTCCGCAGTCAATTAAATCATCTGAAGAAAATTCACAGATAATTCCAGTCAGTGGACGTACCACTTCATCGTCCGCCCGGACTTCACAAGGTTCACTGATAATTCCAGTCAGTAGACGTACTACTGCATTGTCCTCTCAAGCTCCTCAAGGTTCACTGATGATTCCTGTCAGTGGACGCATTACTCCCCCTCCACCTTCTCAGGTTAGATCAGATACTCTGGTCATACCAGTCGGTGGACGAATTTCTTATCCACAAACTTCTTCAAGGGAGCTCACCTCTTCTGAGCCTTTTGTTATCGATCTTAATCGAAACAAAGTTAATGATCAATCTTCCTCTTCCCCTTTTGTCATTAATTTGACAAAGTCTGATAAGGCTCAGCCTTCTGACGTAAATACAGTATTTTGATATTAATGAAGCATCTCCTTTGCAGTATATTGATGTCTACAATCATGTACAAAGTTATTTACAATTGTTAGATAACTTAGAATCATTAACTATAGGAGTTGTTCAAACTCTTCATACATTCGTATCATTGGAGTCCATACAAAAATCATACTTTGTAGTTCCTGCTCGAAAGAAAGGAGAAAATCCAATATTCTTCTATAAAGGACCCCAAAACCCTTCTGGACTAGAAGAAGATGATGTAAACAATGATACTGGAAGGTTACAACTGCGTCGCTACAGTCAACAATCCAAGAATATTATCAAGAATATGGGTTATGACTTCAGAACCAGTCTCAATAATGGAAAAGGAAGAAGAATGTCTATTCGAATTCCTCCATTAAAATACGGAAGGACAAAATGTGGTTTAGGTTACACTGCTCCTATCCCTTCTATCAACATAGTCCATGAAGAATTAAAATCCGATGAAGACGAACGATCTGAGTCTTCTGATTCTCTCTCTTGGGATTCTGATACTAGTATTGGCGATCTCCATCACTCTATTCTATCCATCAATATGGTCTCTGTTGATGGCCCGCAAGAGGATGATGAAGATGAAGATGATTTTGAAATATCACCCGAATCAGAACAATGGGCTCAGAGATTAGATAATCAATGGGAATTCAGGTTCGAGCAGAGAGAACCTCCTACTGAAGATAAGTTGATCCAAATTGATATTGGTGAAGAAGGGTCCCCTAAACCAATATTCATCAGTGAAAATCTTTCAGAAACGGATAAACAAGATATGATCAAGCTTATTCGTGATTATATTGATGTCTTCGCCTGGAGTTATGAGGATATGTCGGGATTAGATCCAAAGATTGCCATGCACAAACTCAACATCATGCCAAATGCTAAACCAGTCAAACAACAACAGCGACGATTTCGTCCAGACATTATGGATGCAATTGAAGCTGAAGTCAACAAGCTTATGGCTTCCGGATTTATTCGAGAGGAACAACATCCTGAATGGGTGGCTAACATCGTTCCTGTCCTTAAAAAGACCGGCAATATCCGAGTCTGTATAGATTTTCGTGATCTCAATGCTGCTTGTCCTAAAGACGAGTTTCCTCTACCAATTACAGATGTGATGATCGATAACACATGCGATTTCGAACGAATGTCATTTATGGATGGATATTCGGGGTACAATCAAATCAAAATGTTTCCAGATGATAAAAAACACACTTCTTTCAGAACATCGATCGATACATACTGTTATACAGTAATGCCGTTTGGTCTCAAGAATGCAGGAGCAACATATCAGAGAGCAATGAGCACTATATTCCGTGAACATCTCCGGAAAATAGTTGAATGCTATGTTGATGACATTGCAGTTAAAAGTCGACGAAAGGAGGATCATATCCAAGATTTGAAGACTATCTTTGATTTAATGCGTCAGCATCAACTTAAGATGAACCCTACTAAGTCCTTCCTGGGCGTCTCTAGTGGCAAATTTCTCGGCTTCGTCATTACCGCTAAAGGTATACACGTGGATTCCGAGAAGATCAAAGCCATTCAAGAGATGCGTCCTCCACGCACCTTAAAAGAGCTACGAGAATTTCAAGGAAGAATTGCTTATATCAGGAGATTCATTTCTAATTTATCAGGACGCTGCAGACCATTCAACAAACTTCTGAAGAAAGGTGTATCTTTTGTCTGGAACAAAGAATATCAAAAAGCATTCGACGATATCAAACAGTATCTCATGAACCCTCCAGTTTTGGTACCTCCCGTTTCGGGAATACCATTCCTTTTATATGTTCGAGCCATGGATCATTCTCTTGGTGCATTACTTGCTCAGAAAAATAAAGATGGCCATGAACAGGCTATTTATTATCTCATTCGCACAATGACAGGTGCTGAACCGCGTTATTCTCCAATCGAGAAAGAATGCCTAGCATTAATGTTTGCTGTTCAGAAAACACGTCATTATATTATCGGTCAAACGATTCATGTTATTTCTAGAGTGAATCCTATCAGGATTATGATGAAGAAGCCCGGTATTCTCAACTCCAGACTAGCTAATTGGGGAATCTTATTAGCTCAATATGATATGCATTATATTCCTCAAAAGTCAGTTAAAGGACAAGCTCTTGCTGATTTCCTGGCAGCTCATGCAGTTCCAGAAGATTCTAAATTATATGATGAAATTCCCGATGAAGTTCTGGATTCAAACCTGGTTTCTGAAGAAATTCCTACCTGGCGTCTATTCTTTGATGGAGCATCTAGAATAGGTCCTAATGGTGATATTGTCGCTGGAGTTGGGATTGTTCTTGTATCCCCAGAAGGATTAACCATTCAGAGGGCTTATTCTCTGGATCAATCATGTTCAAATAATGTAGCCGAATACAATACGTTGCTCATTGGTCTTCAACTGGCTAAATATCTAGATATTCAATATTTAGAAGTTTATGGAGACTCCAAGCTTATTATCAATTAGATCAGAGGAATATATGAAGTTCGTCATCAAGATTTGATACCTTATCATCGAGCAGCACTTTCTATGGCTTCTTCCTTTGAAGGTTTCTTCATTGAACATGTTCGAAGAGCCTATAATACAGAAGCTGATGCTTTGGCTAACCTTGCTGCTGTATTAGCCATACCTATCAGACGTCAACAAGTGATAATAGTTTATAACCGGGAACTATTCTGTGTTGAGAATAATCTAGCTTTGACTTCTCCTCATAATCCAGATACTGATTCTTTCAACTTTGATGCTGGGTTAAAATCTGACAAAATGTCGTCATCTTCTTCCGACTCTACAATGGAATATGTCTTTTCTAATAAAACAGAAGCCATAGCTGAAGATTGGAGACGCCTATTTCTAGACTTTGTATTGTATGACATACTTCTTGATAATCCGAATGAAGCAGCGTCTATTCGACGTCGATCTCTCAGATTTTATTACAATCATACAACGAAGACATTATATCGTCGATCTTACGATGGTCTTCTCCTTCGATGTATTGCTGGTGAAGAAGCACAACAGATAATTCGTGAAGCACATGACGGTGTTTGTGGAGCTCACCAACCAGGTCCTAAACTTCAAGATCGTATTCGACGTATGGGTTATTATTGGCCCACTATGGTGGTTGACGCTATTCAATATGCTCAGAAATATAAAGCCTGTCAAATTCATACCGATTTTATCCATCAACCGTCAGAGTTTTTACACCCAACAGCGGCATCATGGCCCTTCGAGGCTTGGGGTATGGATATTATTGGTCCTATCAACCCACCATCATCAAAAGGACATCGGTTTATTCTAGCAATAACCGATTACTTTTCTAAATGGGCTGAAGCAATCCCGTTATCTGAGGTTAAAACTTCTAATGTCATCAGTTTCGTCAAACATCATGTCATCTATCGATTTGGTGTTCCTCGGCATATTATCCATGATAATGGACCACAGTTTGTTAGTCAGAAATTTACACGATTCTGTGACGACTATCGGATCAATAATTTAGCTTCTACGGCATATAATCCTGCAGCTAATGGATTGGCAGAAGCTTTTAATAAAACAATCATCAAAATCTTGAAAAAGTTTGTTTCTTCTAACAAACGCAATTGGAGTGAGAAGCTTGGTGAATGTTTATGGGCCTACCGCACTACAGTTCGCAATGCGACCGGATGTACGCCTTTCTCCTTGGTATATGGGTGTGAAGCTGTTCTTCCTCTCGAGATACAGATTCCTTCTTTAAGAATTGCAATTTCCAATGAACTTACTACAGAGAATAATGATCGTCTTCGACTTCAAGAATTGGAAGCCCTAGATGAAAAGCGATTGTATGCTCAACAAAATATTGAGTTATATCAAGCTCGAATCTCAAAGGCCTTTAATCGTAAAGTCAAAGTCAGAGCATATCAGAAAGGAGAATTGGTTCTTACTGTCATACGTCCTATGACCATGACACACATGAGTAAGGGCAAATTTGATGCGAAATGGGAAGGCCCATTCGTAGTAAACAAAGTCTTCTCTAATGGAGCATATCAGCTTGCTTCTATGGATGGGAAAGTCACGATGATGCCTATCAATGGCAAATTTTTAAAGAAATATTACGTATAATATTTTCATCATTCCCCAGTAAATATAATTCTTCTTCTTATTTTGATATCGTTATCCCCAGAGGAAACTGATATTCCACCATGTATCATTTTCCCAGAGAACTTGATATTTCATTTTATTAGATCCCCAGTGGATTTAATAGAAAATCATGTCCATATTTCCTCTGAATTTTCTATCTCAGTATGTATCATATTTTCTGTTCTATGAAAATGATATCTCGTCCTTTTTCTAAAAGATCAGTAAATGAAGGCAAAATAATGTAAAGCAGGAAGGATATATCATAAACAAAGTTTCTTTAAAACAGAGTTTATTTGAGACAAATTCTTCAAGAAATACATTATCATGGAAGATCACTGTTATCCCTTTCGTACTTGGGACGAGGACCACATACATAATTAGCAAAAAAATTGAATACATCATCTCCTGATCGCACCAAGAACTGACAGGCAGCCAGCCTCATTGCTTCTTCTTCTTCGGTTTCTCCTGGTTCGACCAGAAAATCCAAGATATCTTTCGGCAATTTAGGAACAGACGAGCTTTCGCCCGTCTCCTTCTTCTGTGGAGTTGAGTGCTCTTTAGCATTTTCATCAACTCTGGAGACGACTTCGACTTTCTTCGTGTTCTCTTCGAAAGACATTTTGAATAAAAAGAGAATGATGTGTGATCCTTCTACTCAAAGATATGCTCTATTTATAGGCATATGGTTACCAGAATCGAAGGGACGTGTTCTTTCCCAAGATTCATTCATTCATACTTGACGGTTCAACCGTTCATTCATTACATTCATTCGACAGTTCATCCGCTCATCATTTCCTAAACGGTTCGTCCGTTCATAATCTTCTATCAAATTTATTAAAGTGGGGATTCGTTATTGATCACGTTTTCATAACCTCTGAATCAATTCCGAATCTACTTACTCATTTGTCATTCATTTTTGACCTCTGCATAGAAATCAATCTATTTTCTTTTGAGTTCCTACATATTATCACGTCCATAATACCTCTGATAATATCATATACTCTAAAACAGAAAAGAAGATTTCATTATCTATCATGTCCACAATTCATCCACAAATAGCGCTCATAAAACGTGGAATGGATGACACGTGTACTTTGGAAACTTGCATAGTCTTGGAAATGTTCAAAGAATACTTTCCACAACGTTGGGAGATGGCGTAACTTGCGGCTATTTATTGGTGCACGCTTTTTTAAAGGACAGCGTAGTTGATAGCGTAATATACGCTATTCATTGGCATACACTATCCAGCGTAATTTATAAACATTGGAAGATAGCGTAACATACGCTATTCATTGGTATACGCTATCTAGCGTAACTTATAACTTGGAAAGCAGTGCGACATTGGAGACAGTTAAAGAGTGCTAATTAATTTGAAAGTACGCAGATCAAACACAGAAATTGTACTTCATTTCTTCAAAACAAGCACTGGTGGCCTTACAAAAAGACAAAACAAAAGTGCAACAAAAGCATGAAGAGTCACTTTCCAAAGCGACTGAGCTTGTTGCCTAGTTCTTCCACGCTCTCAACTCCCAGGCGGTGCAACAGAGCCTTGAACTTGTCACGTTGCTCTATGAGGCTGCGTCCATCAGAAGGAGCTGAGCCATCCAAGCCAAAATAGCTCAAGAAATTCTTGGCTAGTTGTTTGGGGTCATCTTTGAGCTCGAAGACAAAGGGCTCCGGCTCTTCACCCCCAAAAGTGGGGTTCCCATGAGAACAGAATCCCAACTTGCGTGCTTCTTCTTCGGCTGCTTCCTTTGGAGTCATGGTTGCAAGAAACGAATGTCAAGAAATTGAATTCTCTCAGTTTATATAATAGAGCTTGCTGGCTGTTCATATTCTTCTATTTAGATTCAATCAATCTCGGAAAATGAAGAGTCATCATGACATTTAATAAATTCATTTTTGCATGAACAGAACTCATGCCAGCGTGTCAGGACTCATTCCCACTCTTTGTTCAAAGTAATTTCGAACTTTTGAAACTCATAAAGTTCGAAAACTTTGAAGGGGGTCTTGTAGGATGTGGAAAATTATGACACGCTGTCATTTTTATCCATACGCTTAAAGACAGATGCCAGTTGAAACTATACGCTCAATCAGAAGTCTCAAGGCCATACGCTCATCAAAAGCCATACGCTCAGTGGATATTTATTTATTATTATTTCTTCTTAAAATGACAGCACAGCATACACTAAATGAAGAATGAATCTGACGTCTCGTCTTTCGTGTAAAGATAATGGTCATGAAAAGAGTAACCGTCATTCAGGATTTTGAAGAGTTAATTTTGTCTCTTACGAGGACAGCTCAGCAGATCATTAATGCAAAAGCCATCATTACTGTCAATTCTGACAGTCTGTCAGCCGTCTGTCAGCCGTCATATCTGCAGCCACGACGCTCGAGAAAATCTTTTTGACAGCTTATTAAAAGATATGGTGTATCAAAGAAGATTGATGATAGCCACGTGGCCATTTCTCCAATGAGCGTATGAAATCTATACGGCTCCTTTTTTTTCCCAGTCAAGTGAGCGTATGGACCTCACATAACTTCTTCATCCAATCAAATGAGCGTATGGACCTCACATAACTTCTTCAGCCAGTCAAGTGAGCGTATGGACCTCACGTGACTCTTCATCCAGCCAAGTGAGCGTATGGGCCTCACATGTCTAAGTGAGCGTATGATTCTTCCTCAAAGGCAGCGTATAGCAGTAGTCATATCCAGAATGACTTTTCAACGTGCAGTCAACACACGTTCTTACGTGTCCTGCACTCAGTTACCCACTTCTTCAGAAATTATGCAACGTGGCATCCATGCCACCAGTTTCTCCTAAACATGCTCCACTTCTTTCAACCGCACGCTAATGTGTCTTCATCAGATTTTGCCACGCTTCCCTGCAGTTTTGCACACGTCTAGTAACTGCCTGAGCGTATGCTTAAAGGGCAGTTATCCTGAACTCTATAAAAAGGAGTTTCTTCATCTTCATCAAGGGAACAGAGAATTTGTCAGAGAGAACAGAGAGATTGCCCAGTTGCTGTCCAAAGTTCTTCAAAGTTCGAGTGTTCTTCATCGCATCGTCAAAGGGATAGAGTAATCGTCTTCTAGATTAGATTCCTACAGTTGTAATTTTTCCAGATACAAAATAAATAAAGAGAATTTATTTATGGAAAATAGTGGCACCAGCATTTTTAAGACCGAACGACATAACCGTATAGCAGTAAACCCCAAGGGGTGTTCGAAAAGAAGTATGCTTCTCATCTTCTGGATGCATCTTGATCTGATTGTATCCTGAGAATCCGTCCATGAAAGACATGCATTCAAAACCGCATGTATTGTCTATCATGACATCAGTAATAGAAAGTGGGAATTCTTCCTTTGGACAAGCCGCATTAAGATCTCGATAATCTATGCAAACTCGGACTTTTTTTGTTCTTCTTCATAACAGGAACAATATTAGCAACCCAATCCGGGTGTTGCTCTTCACGAACAAAGCCATATGTAATCAACTTTTTGTCTTCTGCTTCAATTGCATCCATCATATCTGGTCTAAAGCACCGTTGCTGTTGTTTTACAGGCTTGACATTAGAAAAAATATTGAGCATATGAGTCGTAACTTTAGGATCTTGACCCGGCATATCCTCATAACTCCATGCAAAGATATCAATATATTCTTTGATCAGTTTTATCAACTCTTCTTTTTCATCTTCAGAAAGGTTCTTACTGATGAATATTGGTTTGGACGTAGTTCCATCTCCGACATCAATCTGGATAACCTCATCCTCTGTAGGTGGCTGTCGCTGTTCAAAATAAAGTTCCCATTGAGTGTCCATTTGTTGAGCCCAAGGATCATTTTCGAATGGTTTAGATTCACCATCAATTTGAACCATACTGACTAAAAATATTTGTTCAGATTCATCATATGAGGAATGAGACATATCAGATTCGATGAATTAGATTTCTTCTGAATCCGATGATTGCCAAGAACTATAAGAGAATTCTTCTTGTATATCATCATTAAACATGTGTGACGGATCATACCCCAACCCATGACGAGTCTTTTGATAAAACGGATCACTACATAATGGTAGTCGTCTACCTTTGCCTTGATTGAGACCTTGCATAGTCTTCAAATCATATTCCATATTTTGGATAATCTTGATAGATTGTTGACTATATTTGTCAATTCGAATTCTTCCTTTATCTTTATCTTTCAGATCATCTGTCTGAGCAACAGGGACATTTTTAGCCAGGCCAAACACAATTTGGCGCTTGTTTTTCTTATCAGACGGAACCATGAAATAAGATTCTTCGTGACGTCTATAAGTTACACAAGCTTGCGATGGAGCAACTACAGGTAGAAGATAGGGAGAAGATGTTAAGAACTTTTGAGCATAAGGTCCAACGTCAACCTGAAGAGGAAAAGAATTTTCCTTATAGTTAATGTATAAAGTTTCTTCTGGTTCTATGTCGCCTTTATATTGATGACTTTGATTATCAGAAGATAAAGTCATTCCTTCAATAAACTTGACAGCCATATACTCGAAAAGGAAATCTTCATTGATATCAAAAATTACAGAATGATCAATATTTACATCATTTATAATTTGACTGCTACGCTTCGGATTAATCATTAATGGACCATTAGACGTCTTCTGCGTAGATTTGCCAAGATTGACAATCAATGGTAGTTCTGGATCATTCGTATAAGAAGTACGCCCTTTGACCTTGATCATAAAATATTGAACTTGGCTCTTAGCAGGAATATTTACTGATTCCTCAGATGAAGCTTGAGTTCTTCCTTTAAACTTGATTATCAAAGGTTGATCATTGACAGATTGGGATTGGATTCGTCCCTTGACTATGATCTTCAAAGGTTGCTCTTCTGGCAGATCTTTATTAATAGACTGATCTTCAGTAGATGATTGATCTTCAGCTATGTCTGATATCTCTTTCACATGCTCTTGTTTATAAAGCCTTGAATCAGAAAAATAGGCTTCAACACCCTTGAAAGGATTGATATCAGCAAACTCAGTCTTCACAACTCCTTGGGAATCCACATATTTGAAGCATTGGTGGAGAGTTGAAGGCACGATGTTATGCTCATGTAACCACGGTCTTCCAAGAAGAATATTGTAGGATACGTCTGAGTTGATACCATAGAAAGTTACCATAGTTCGAAGATCACCAATCTGAATCTTCAGACGAATCTTCTCAAGTGGTTTACTCTTTCCAGAGTTAAAACCAACTATCTTAGTACTAGTGTAAGTCAGATCACTAGTAGGAATTCTCAAGGGTCTTAGCATACTCTGAAGAATAATGCTAATTGAAGACCCAGGATCAATATAAATCCTGTCAAATTCAGTGGATTCGATATACCCAGTGTAGCACAGAGGCCAGTCATGTTTGTTATGCTTCAACAACATATCTTCTTGTGTAAAGGTGATGTTGGAAATTGATTCCATCACGCTTTGACATTGCGGACACGACACTGGAGTATTATCAGGACTCTTGAGTTGAGCCAAGCATAAATCTGCTTGAAGTAAAGCTTCACTTAAAGTCTTCCTGATTTCTCTAGAAAGACAAAGCAGCTCAAATATAGATAATCTAGCCGGAGTATTGGCTAACTGAGCTAGAATATCAAATTTGTAGGGTTTTATCACCACCCCCTGACTGGAAGCAGACTTAAATGGGACGTCAAAGCGTACTGCTTTCTGTTTCCCCTTTTCAACCACAGATGGTTTAGCAGGAACAAGAGAAGGTTGAGCTGGTAGTGTTTCCACTACGTCTTCTGCTTCTTTAGAGGATCCCTCATAATCTTTATGGTACTCTTTCCCAGATCTTGTACCAGCAAAAGTTTCTTGTTCGGACTCAGGAGAAGGAAGTACCATATTACAGGATTTAGTCTTCCCACCCTTAGCCTTCTTCTTGTAAGGATTGTTATGAGAAACTTCAGAACCCAATCCAACAGTGGAGTTTTGATTTTGAATTTGTAAAGGAAGTCGTATTCCTTTATCATAATTCAAACCTTCTGCCTTTTGAAAGTCATAGCCCATCTTCTTCATGAGAAGGACAGATTGCTGACTGTATAAATTAATGGGCAGTAGACTTTTAACAAGTGGTTCAATAGAAGAGGAAGAAGAAGGACTTTCTGTAACCACAAGAGAGAGATTCGGGATATGAGGAAAAATCCCTGTAGGAGCTTTTTCATAAGCAGCGAAGACTTGTTGTGCCCTGTATAAAGAAACATTATTCATGGCTAGCCACTGCTGATGAGTAAGCTTGAGCTTAGTAGTAGGAGCCAAACTTAGAGGACATATGTTCAATCCTCTGAGTCTATCTTCTAAAGGAAGGCCATCCCATAGATGATCCAAATCATCAGGATCTGGGATAACATGAGAAATCATGTTACAGGTTTTGACTTTCTTACCTTTCTTGGATTTTGAAGTTTTACCTTCATTTTCCAACTCAGGTACTAAGTCAGGATGTACCCACATAATTTCACCATTTTTTAAGGTGAGAGGCAGCAATCCTTCATTTTCTTCTCTAGGAGGCGGGATATTCACAATCTTCATTGTCGCCTTCGAGATTGGGATAGTTCCATCTGGGACTTGCTGTGGAGAAAAATCTCCAAATTGAAGAGAAACATATTGGTTGTAACCGTATGGTCATCATTGGTTAAAGCGATAGCACCACCATTTATCAGCTCTTAGATTTTCTTCTTCAAGACATAGCAAGCACTGGTAGGATGATTGATGTATCTATGATAGATACAATATTTGGGATTGTCAGTCAGATTCACCTCATTAGGCCTCTTTGGCTCTGGATTCTGGAGTTTGCCACTCTTCACCAGACATTGGAATATCCCTGGGATATCACTTTCGTCAAAAGAGTATTCTTCTTTTGGCCTGGAAGATTCTTGATTATTCGGCGTCGTTTTATTCTTGGAAAGATTGACCATGAGGGTATCTTTTTCTTTCACATTACGATTACCAGAATTATTACCAGGATTACCTTTCTTTCCTTTATCCTCTGAGGCGAAAATCATCCCATGTTCACGAGCCAACCTACCATTGGTCTCGGCAGAAACTGCTGCTATGATAAACGAAGCCCAATCTGTGAATTGGGAACCCGTGAAGACAGCAATAGATGGTCGCAGATTCATCTTGTATGTATCAATTAGCGCTGAATCTGGCATACCAGGAGACATCTTTAGAGTAGCCTGTCGAAAACGTTCGATGAACGTCCGAGTGTCTTCCTTCTCCTTTTGTTTGATTTCTATTAAGGAGGACATGTTCATGTCCATTCCTCCTTCATAGAAGCGGGAGAGAAACATTGCCTTAAATTTATCAAAAGACGAAATGTAATTGTCGGGTAAACTACGATACCAGTCGTAAGCTGAATCCGTCAAGCATCCAATGAACACTCGAGTAAGAAGAGCATCATTTTTTTGCAGATGTACAGTCATAATATTAAAATAATTGATATATTGACTAGGAAAAGCCCTTCCATCAAACAATACCATAGATTGTGGCTTGAATTTTGGTGGAAAGGGTACATCATTCCAATGAGGAGGATAAGGTTGCTTAATCCCTAACCTCTGGAGCTGATCTTTGTGCTTCAAAACTTCAAACTGTTCTTTGAGCTCACGTACTGCTTGAATGGCTTCACTAGTCTGCGGAAGCACGTTTGATTGAATGGTTGTTAGATGTACCGTAACCCCCACTGGAGATGGTACATCTTCTAGAATAATAGGATCCGGAGATGCAGAATTTTGATTAACAGCATGCTCTTGAATATTCAAAGGTATATCAGCCTCTTGACTATCTTGAGTTTATGCTGCTACTGGTACCGGGGTTATTACTATCGGCTGAGCAGTTTGCTGAGTCAATATTATCTGATGCATATTTTGTACCATATTAAGCATGTCTGTCACGACCCGCACCCGCTTTTCGGATACGAGACGTGTCCAAGCCAGCCTACGCCGCAGAGTCGGCGGTAGAACGCTGTCAAGCCCGCAAGAAATAAATGCTCAAAAATAAACATTTGCTGCTCATTCACATTTCTAATTTATTACAACATTTAAAATAAAAGGAAATATAAGATTTTACAATTAATAAAAATGGTACAACTGTTTTCTATATCTAGGTTGACTTCAGCATGCCCAAGTCTTCCCAATGCTAACAGTGATCGCAGCTAAACCTGAAAAATGTTGGTTTTCGGTCAGGAATGGAACAAGTACACAAACCGACGGCAATGCAAAACACAATAGAATTAACAAGACATGAAAATAGCATATGGAATATGAAAGCCAAAAAGAAAACTGATGACATAGCACGATAGAGAAGTAAACAAGGAAAAAAATTAATAAAAGATAACTATCTAGGTGGTGTAAAATATCCTTTTTGACATGTGAACGGCTAGGGGATAAATCCGGCACACTGCACGTGTCGTGTACAGCGACTATTATTCAAGAATAGACTCATGGAATAGTTCTGGGTAGTTCACATGTCTACTTAGATATTTTCCCTCCCGACTACTCCGTGTGACGAGCGTGTCAACAAGCAGCAAGATATATGTATAGACATGAAATGAAAAGACTAATATGAATCGGAAAACAATCAGAAAGTGCACTTGCCTGAGGTCCTTTGCTGGTGAAACCAATAATTCGATCGAGTTCAGAATCATCCAATTACCTAAGATCGATACGAAGAAATCCAAAATCGTCACGATCGAGAATAGTCTAAATCGGAGAGGAAAATTGATTTAGGAGAAGTTAAACCTTTAGTCGAACCATATCTTAAAAATATTTATATTCTTCTATTTATTTATTTTAAGCTAATATATATTTTAAATATAATTTCAGACTTCATTTAATCAAAAGCCCAACATTTGAAAAAAATATATTTATATACAACTTATTTAACATCATTTATAAATCTATTTGGAAGATAATGTCAAGTTTAAGACTTATATTTAACTACATACGATATTTAGATTATCTTCGAAAACCCTTGTTTAAATATCAACAAAACTCATAATTTAAAAACACTAATAACCCAAAAGTATAATAGAGCCAAGGCCCATACTAATAGTTAATTTAAATAAAAGCATCAAGGCAATTTATTCATTGGGCTTTGAAGCCTAAACCTAAAATAATTCCAAAATCAATCTTTGAAACACAAGAAAACCCATACAAATGAAAGCCCAAATATTTATGCCAATAATTATATAAAATTCTATTAATAATATCATGTCGAACCCAATTAATAATTTTGAAATGCAAAAGTCTGTAGAAAATATTCATAACCTATTTATGGTACCTTGAAATTATGTATTTTTATTTAGCTAAAATATTCTAGAAAAATCATCATAAAAAATATAACTATATATTTAGGAGTATAGTAGGTATTATCACCCCCTTCCCTTTTAAAGAAAATATTTATCTTATATACTTATATAAAACAATTGATTATAAATTGAATAAAAGTCCCAAAAGATTTGATTGAACCATTTGTGTAGGACCTTAGGCCCAAACTAAATTCCACTCTTCCAGTATAATATAATTTTAGGTAATATGTATATTTACCAAAAACAGTTTAAATAATTCTAATAATTAATCCCAATAACATTATGATAACAATAATAATAATAATAATAATAATAATAATAATAATAATAGTAAGTCCACGGCATGAACAAATTGACATGGCTAATAATAATAATAATATAAAATAATAATAATAATAAGTCCATGGCATGAAAACCGACAGAAACAAAGTGGTAGTATCACAACTTCACAAAATCTATAAAATATGGTTAACATATTATACAGTGTGTATAAAATAATATATTACTTATAACTATAATATGGTATGATAATTAATACTTTCTTCCCTTCCTTTCTCGGTTTTCAATGACAATGAAGGTACATTCTTCCTCATGTGCATTTATTAGTGGAATAATGTAAGAAAGAGGAGGAGGGGAAATATAACTCTCTTTCCTCTTTCCTAATGTTTCTTCAGAGAAGGACTCGATGGAAAGTGAGAGAGAGAGAGATCGAGAGAAGAGGAAGAGGGGAAGGAGTAGTAGTAGGAGCTCACCAAATTTTGGCGAAGCAGCGGGGTACTCGAGATCTTGAGCAGCACGTCGGGAGCGAAAAAGAGGGAGGGTCGCCGGGTTTGTTCGGCGAAGGCGCGGCGCAAGGTTTCCCACCGGCGGCGAAGGGCACTGCACTTCTCCGAACTCTGCGCACAACGTCGACAGTCGACGCGGGGAGGAGAGAACTCGACAGCGGCCGCTGCGAAGCTCCAGATCTGGTGGTCCCCGTCCTTGCCGTGAGTAGGCGCGACACGGCGGCAGCGTGATCCCGCTGCTATGACGCCGGCTCGTTGCTGACTGGCGTGTGCGCAGTTGTGGACGACGCACACGAGGAGGCACGGCAAAATTATGGCGACGTGGACAGGTCGGCCAGAAGTGGTGGCTCAAGGTGGTGGCGACTTGGTCTGTGTGCGAAAAATATTTAGTCCCTTGTGTATAAAGAAGATTACTGGCTGCATTCGCAGAACCAAACTGTACATTTTTACGCGTTTGGAGTTGTGTGCAAAAATCTTGAGATTTTTTAGCACGAAGGACATCATTTTCATTACGTATAATTTGTAGGTTTGGTACTTTGCGTAGAGCAGTATAAGAAGGTTGTTGGTGTAGAACTGAAGCTTTACCAACAACATTTTTACGCTGTATGCGTTTAGGTACATTCACATTAGATGTAAAAACATCGTTGCGAATTTTATCTACACTGTCACAGACATGAGACTTACCTTTACGCGTAGAGCATAACAATTGATTATCTACCACGTCACAGACGGGAGATTTTCCTTTACGCGAAGAGCGTAATTTATGTGAGTCTACCACGTCACAGACGGGAGACTTATTCTTACACTCAGAAGCACAAACATTAGAGTCTGCCTCATTACAAATGGGAGACTCATTCTTATGCACGGAGCGTAAAATTTGGTTTTTACCCACTGGGCGTAAAACATCATTTTTACGTACTGGGCGTAAAACTTGGTTCTTACGTAGTGGGCGAGAAACCTGATTATCTTCACCGTCATAGACGGGAGATAAATTGCCACACTTAGAGTGCAACGCTGAAGTAAGGACTGCCTCGTTACAAATGGGAGCCCCTACGACAGGAGTGGGAAGAATTCCCTTGCCATCAGAAGCAATAGAGAGATCAGAAGCTACTTTGGATTTAGGAATCCAAACTTTTCGTGCTTTGCGAGATTTTTGAACATTGGAGCAGCGAGAACCACCCCCAGTTCGGAGCATTCCTTCATAAGCAGTATGGTCGAAGTGTACAACCAGAGTCTTCTTTGTCGATCCAATCGCACATCATCATATTGAGCAATTGTCTCCTCGTCAGAAGAGAAGGTCGTCCCCAGCAGAGTCGTCATTTTGTTTCACTTAACAAAATGCCAGAAAATTGGCTTTTGAAAATAAAACGAGAAAAAGTATAAGAAGTACAACAATTGTTCTGGGAAGTATTGCTATGGAAGTCTGATCTGAAAGCGATCACTTTGTTCCTTGGACCATACGATGATGATGAAGATCTCTGCTTGAAAATGAACAACCGGAAGAACTAAGTCACTAGAAAGGTATCGACGCACTTGGGCACTGATGGCGAGGCCGAATGCTTTCCTGCTTTGCTTCACTCTGTTCTGAAAGAAAGGTTGAAGAAGAATGCTCTGGAGAATCAAAATCTCTGAATTCTAATCTCTCTCTTTTTCTCTCCTACTGGCTCTGTCCCGGATATATGAAAAAAATAAGTCTATTTATAGACTTGGCTTCTTGTGCGTAAAAACTCAGCAAAAGTTCCGTCTTTACGCTAACAACTGCCACCCATGACCGAAGTCATTCTCTGCATACATTAACACGTGCCCCATCATTTCAATAAGAATAGGATGCATGTACACACGTTCTTCGAAATATGTGGCATGAAAGCCATGTAGGCAAACCACGTTCCAAATTGGTCAGAAAGAATAGGGCGTAAAAATAACCCAAATATACTCTGAGCGTAAAGCAGTAGACTAGGCGTAAAATAGCCCTAACATGGACTTCCCGCGTAAAGTGGTTGTTAAACAACCTTGAGCGTAAAAGAAGCCCAAATAAACTTTATGCACACGTCAACTTTTGAGCGTAAAAACTCATAAAGTCTCCATGCGTAAAAGAAGCCATGTTGTGAGCGTAAAATAGCTCAGTCCACATACTAAACGACAACATTGGTCTCTGTATAAAACAAATCCCTTTGAATTCTGCAATATACGCCGTCAGTAAATCTTCATGACAGACTTTGCATTAAATGCAAGACTTAACAGCTTTGTCCAGTGTAAAGTGGTTAGCTTATCTCTGGCGTAAAACCATTGGCTTAGACCCGAGCGTAAAATGGTTAGCCTGTCTTAGGCGTAAAGTGGATCATTTTGGGTGGAATGATCCATCTCTTTGACTCATTCTATGAAGCACTTTTTACGCTCCTACAGTAGTCAGGAAGGATCGGGCGTAAAAATAACCTAAATATACTGTGAGCGTAAAGTAGTAGACTAGGCGAAAAATAGCCCTAAAATGGTCTTCTCGCGTAAAGTGGTTGATAAAACAACCTTGAGCGTAAAAAGTAGCCCAAATAAACTTTATGCACACGTCAACTTTGAACGTAAAAAGCTCATATAGTATTCATGCGTAAAAGAAGCCATCTTGTGAGCGTAAAATAGCTCAGTCCACATACTAAACGACAATATTGGTTTCTGTGTAAAACAAATCCCTTCGAATCCTGTGTTATACGCTGTCAGTAGATCTTTATGTCAGACCCATTATCACTTTGCATTAAATGCATGATTTGACAGCCTGTCCCTGGCGTAAAGTAGTTGATCTGTCTCTGGCGTAAAATAGCTGACCTGTCCCTGGCGTAAAGTAGCTGACCTGTCCTTGGCATAAAACAGCTCGTTTGAGTGTAAAGCTCTATCTCTTTGACTTAGTCTATGAAGCACTTTTACGCTCCTACAAGACCCCCTTCAAAGTTTTCAAATATTTTCAAAATTTGAAATACTTTAAACAGAAGCGTAAAATTCGGGTTTTGACCAGTCAGCGTAAAGTTTGGGATATTCAACGATCGTTCGCGTAAAAATAGGGATATCCAACAGTCGGCGTAAAAATAGGGATTTCAACAGTCGGCGTAAAAATAGAGAATTTGAACCGATTCAAAATCTCTATAAATAGAACTTTTCGAGTTCGATAAGGACTTTACTTGTCTTTTTGCAACCCCGAATCTCTTTGCCTCCCTTTCTTCAAAATCTCTCTCATTTTAACTCGATGGCTCCCAAGAAAACCGTCGCCGACAGCAAGGGGAAGAAACCCGCCGTTGATTCTTTATCGGCCGACTGTGCACAAACTCCCGTTCGGTCATCGACACCACTCCGACAGCCTAATCCCGCCGTAGCTCCACCTATGATGGGTAAAACCCTAATTTTCGGCCGAAAAACTCGTCGGAGAAGAAGAAGACAACCCGAACTTTCAGATTTTATGCCTACGTCATTCGTGTTAGCGTAGAAACTGAATTAACAAAATACGCCCACGTTATACGTGTCAGCGTAAAAAGTTAAAAAAAATACGCCCACGTTATACGTGTCAGCGTAAAATTCGAATTACGCTCACGTCTACTCATGCCAGCGTAAAATTAAAGAAATATGCCCACGTTATACGTGTCAGCGTAAAATTTTAAGAAATACGCCCACGTCATACGTGTTAGCATAAAACTTAATTACACTCATGCCTACGCATGCCAGCGTAAAAACACATTACGCTCACGTCAACATATACTAGCGTAAAATACGCTCACATTAGCATGTGCTAGCGTAAAATTTTCAAATACGCTCACAGCAGCATGTGCTAGCGTAAAAATAAAAAAAAACTTTGTAAAACAAAGACCTTTTTTACACTTCAAAACTTTTAATCAATTTTAGTAAGCGTAAAAGTCAATGTCTTTACTTCAAATTAGATTTTTCACTAACTTGATCTTTTTTCCTTTTGTCAGTGGATTTGCAAACTCATCCTCTTGAAGAAGTTTTTGGCTCATCAGCGGGCATGGTGGGCTCGAACTATCTGGAGCATTTATCTCATGTCAAATTTCCTCAATCCAACCCCGAATACCCTGCAGCGAGAGCACATCTGATATCTGCCTAAGAAGATAGGATGCTGTTATCCATGATCGACGGGGAAGTGTTGGTGTCATTGGACAACCAACAATTCATGAAGTCGGCTTTCTTATTCGGGGATGCGATAGCTTTCAAATCGCAGACTCATCCCAAAAGGGAGGCTTGGGTATTTAGATCTGGAGAAGGGGTGATGTATCTCCCTGACATGGACAGGGATTACCCTCTATCTGCTTTCGTCCATACTAGCCATCACCGTCAAATGCTGTAGAATTTGACCCCCAATAGCTATGGTAGACCAGACAGGATCATTTTCAGAAGAGAGAGAGCTAATGACATGGGTTATCACATTAGCACTCCCTGTGGTGGTGTCATCCCATTTTCTGGTCTATTGCCCGGGTTTACACCGAGTGAGGACTCATCTCTCATCCAGTCGGTACAGATTCCCATGTTCATAAAGAAATTCCTAAGGGATGCAGTCTTATATCCTCAGACCAACCCTAGGCTGACAGGGTGGCTGACCCCTTACAGTAGTAACTGGATTCAGATCAGTAATTGGGTTATAAAGCATTTTAAAACAGAATTGGACGATATTGGCCTGTATGAAGCGGTGGCCTCTACCAGTTATGGCATTCCACCGAATAGTAACTTGTTCCTGGCTTTACTGGAGTTGTATATGAGTTCAACAGAAACTTTTACAACTCCTCACGGTGAAATGGGTCTTGCTCTGCATGAGATACAATTCATCTCGAAGCTGTCGATGGGTGAATTCCCTTATGAAGAATACATTCCTTCCAATCGGGAACTAACAGAAGTTCGAGAGAAAAACCCTGAACTGGTGCAAGTCTATGAAGAACTTATGTGCCATTATCTGATTTGCACCAGTATGCACGAAACTGGGTCACATTTGGCATACATAACCAAATGGACAACCTATCTATTTTACCATGAAAATAGAGTGTCCAAGACTGAGAAGAGCAGATTTCGAGAAGACAAAACTCAAACCATTAAACCTTGCTCCATAATTCCTGCAGATGTAATCCAGGAGTTGATGGCCTCGCAGAAATCTTGCGACCAATATCTGTCCACCAAAACCGGAGACATCCCTGCGGGGACTGAGGCTTTAAGCTACCTGAGGCAGGGTAGTCAGAAGATGTCAAAGAAGGCCTTACTGGCAGGCTTCCTATCCTTATGGCTACGAAGATGGGTCGTGCCAGGGATCAGTACCGTGGATAGGATTCACCGCAACGTGTTGTGGCCAGCGGTACGTTTAGTATTCAAAAACAGAATCAACTTACTGTCGGCAATGGTACGCCGAATAAATGCGGGTCTACGGACTTTCGGTGAAGAGCTAATTAATAATGCTCCTTATCGAGACAATTTTCCAAGGGTGGAGCTACCATACACCTATCTGATGGGTTGGTTACTACACCACAATTGCAATTTGCTGCCACCGGGCCCTGAGGATGAAGCGAGGATTTTCCTCCAAAAATTTAGCAAATCCACATGAAAAGCTACAACGGTGGCAGACACCCAAGCAGCATTAAATTATTCTCACGACTGGAATTTTTTCTGCATAAGGCCACCAGTTCCAGCCGACTGTCTTGGCATGCAATTCGAAGACAGGGTAGATAAATCAGCTTTATTGCCAAGATCTGTCTTTCGATGGCTAGTGTACATCAAACCCTCCCATCTGATGTACAGGAATGAAGATAGCTGCGTGTTTGAGTCTTATCTACCAAGTAGGTTCGCTCGCCAGTTTGGATATGACCAACTTCACGTTGGCAATCCTTCCACCAGTTTCTATCATTATGGAAAGCTGATTGACGGTGCACGAGCATGGAGATATTTCAGCACTGGATGTACTGGTGCTAGGTTCAACATATCTACAGCCACTAGTACAACTGAGCTACGTATACTTCATTCGTATGCTCATTTTTATACATCCATTCGCTCCTTCGAAGACGGTTATAGCATGCAAGGAAGTCTTCGATGGGCCCAGTATGGAAATGTTGAAGAACCTATCAGAATAACTCCTGACGTACCAGACAATACTACTGCTATAGATGAATTTCTGGCAGTAATTCCTAGAGGAGCTGGGGAGATAGCCTCGGGACCAATAGTTATTGGAAAAACCCTCAAACGAAAGCAGACTACAAATACCACTCTTCCAGTGAAGTCTCCTGAGAAGAAGAAGAAGACTACTACTAAAGGGCCTTCCAAACCCAGAGTCTTTACTCCATAAGATGACACCTCGGTCGAAGAGGATCAACCTGTTGCTTCATCTTCATTCCATCCGGGAGAAGGGTCTTCAACACCTCAACCAGCAGCAGCATCAAAAGTTATGAAACTTTTATCTCCTGGACGCCTTAGCTCCTCACTCCATTTATCTTTGCCAAAAAAGGCACAAGTTACGGAGGATGCTACTGCTGTACACATTGCTGATTGAGACCATATCCCATTAGACGAGCTGACTGTCAACTTTGACGATGACGACTGGAATGGTGATTATGATTCATACCTTGAACAAAACGCACATACTCCAAGTATTACACAAAACCTATACGAAATTATGTATCATGATTTTGTATATTAACTTATTTTGTTCATTTTGTAGATATCATCATTGCATCAAAGCCTGTGGCTTCTCCTCATCCTCAAGAAGATATCTATGAGAAAAATGAGGAATCTGATGAAGAAGCTTCTTCTTCAGACGAAATAGAAGTAACTCAACCAGGAGATGAGCAACAAGAAGTACAGAAAGAGTTTGAAGCAGAGGCTCAGCCCGAATTATCTTCTCGTATTAATAACCGAGAAGAAGAACAAGCTGCAGAAAAATCATCTGCAGATCATGAAGAAGCTGTTGAAGGAGGAACTGGCCTCAATGAAGAACTTGAAGTACCTCCAGAGCCTGAACATCCAGAAGTCAAAGAAGGTAATGAAGGCATAGTCAAATGATCACCAACCGAAACTGAGAATGTTGTGATAGCACCCTCTGCTATTACTACTGATCCTGTAGAAGTTCCGAAAGAGAGTATGCCTGAACTTGAGTCAGCTGCCAACACTATCATTCCACCCGCACCTATCACCGCCACCGAAACTCTAGTAGTTTCAGCTTCAGAAACGACTGGAGTAACTAACATTGAAGACATTGTTCCCGAAGCTGCTGGGAACCAGTTGACTATGGTAGCAATAACAACAATGGCTTCATCTCAGCCTGCTATCAGAGCAACTACATCTACAAGTGTTGAAGACATAATCCCTGAAGCTCTTAGGGATCAACTGGCTGTGACAATAGTAACAACAACGGCTTCATCTCAATCTACTGTCACACCAACAGCATCTGTTCCTAGTCTCCAGAGAAGAGACCTAGTAGATATTGCTGCAACGCCAAGTTCAAGCATAGAAATGAATCTCCTAGTTGAGATTCATACTGACACTTTTTATAAAACTTTGGCGACCCTAATCAAGATGGTCCTGAATAAGGGCCTCAATTATGAGAGCTTGAAGGCGTTTATGGATCTTACCATCAAGAACGTTGCTATGTTCAATGATACGGGGAGAGCAGTAGCATTAGAGAAAATTGTGGAGGGTCTTGAACAACCCATCAGAGAGTATCTTAAGCTGTCAAGCGAGACTGTTGAAAGTCTCATACAAGAAGAGTATGATGCCTTAATGGCTGATTATCTTGATCGGCAGACAAGATATAATGAAGCTCTCCATGATTATAGTATAAAAGTTGCCAAAGAGAAAGCCTTTTTAGCTGGAATACAGCCCGAGCTAGATGGTCATAGAGCAGCCTATGACGACTTAAACCAGGAGATTCAGCAACAGAATGATAAAATCTAAGAATTTGAGGCTGAATTGGCTCGCTTAAAGGCAGAGAGGGAACAGATGATCGCGGCTCGGAATCAGCACCTTGCTCTGGGCTCTATTTTAGAAGAACAAGCCTACGAAGCTGAATCAACTATCAAGACCCTTGATGAAGCCAAGGATAATATGATAATCAGCTTCGCTGGACTTTCTCATATTTGCACTACCGAAGCTCGACCTGCTGAAGCGACCAAGAAGGTATTGAGCTCTCGTGATAGGCGCCTGGCAGAACTGCAGAAATTACTTCAAGATATTTCTGCTCCACCTTAGAAAAAATAAAGAGCTTTTTGTAATCTTTTATCTTATCCAAGAAATGAATAAAATATTTGTTTTGTGATCCTATTATTTATTTTGTAATTAAACAATAGGCGTGAGATAAAAAATACTTATCAGAGGTAATTTGGACATGATAAGTCTTCGAAACTCAATAAATTGTATCTATCCAGAGGTAATATGGACATGATAGATACTAAAATCTTATTTTCTGTTTAGAGTATACAATACTATCAGAGGTAATATGGACATAATAGATCGTAACAACTCAAAAGAAAAAATAGATTAATATCTATTCAGAGGCCAAATGAACATGATAGATAGGAAATACAAGCAGATTTAATATTTATTCAGAGGTCATAATAACATGATAAATAACAAATCCAACTTTTTAATCAACTGATAAGATAGAAGATTAAAATTTCTCTCTGAGGAGACAAGTAATCAGCTTAACTAAACATTGGTAGCTGAAGAAATAAGAAGACAGACGTCACTGAGAGTATACGTCAATATCGATGAAAGAATGAATGAACCAACGTTTCTTTCGAAAAAGGTCAATTCAATTCCACAATTAAATGGATGAATCTGATGTAATGAATGGAAAGGTCTTTTCGGGAATGAAAAGTTGTTTTCAATTTCCAAGACCGGTTCATTAATAGCTCTCTCCTATAAATAGGTGAGAACTTTTTGTAAAGTTTCATCTTTGTTTCCACTCCTCTATCGAAAATGTCTTCCAAGGACATACTATAAAAGACCGAAGACGCCATGAAGGTTGAAGACATCATCGAGACGCGCCCAATTGAGCCAATTGTGTCAGGCCCAACCGATATAGGTGAAGGCTCTTCTACGCCTAAGCCACCGCAAGACATTTTTGCGTTCTTAGCAGAACCAGGAAAAACCCCTGAAGAAGAGGCAATGAGGATGGCTGCCTGCAAGTTTTTTGTGAACTCAGGCAATGATGTCTTCGATGCATTGGCCGACTATATATTTAATAAGGAAGGCAGTGGTCCTCGTCCTTAATCCTTTGTTCTGAAAAATAAAAAAGATTTTATTTTTATTCTCTTTTTTTTATACATAGTACTTCTTAAGAAATTTGCCATTGATCGGCATCATGAGTAAATCTCCATTGGGCTTAGATAACCGATAGGCACCATTGGAAAACACGGTCTCGATTACATAAGGGCCTTCCTATTTTGCTTGGAATTTCCCTTTGCTCTTATGAGTCATTATCATCGGTCTTCGAACAGCTAAAACCAGTTCACCGACCTTAAATACCCTCTCTTTAACTTTACGATTGAAAGTTCGAGATATACGGGCTTGATATAACTCAATATGCTGTTGTGCTTGAAGACGCTTTTCGTCCAATCCTTCAAGTTCTTGGAGTCGTAAGCGATCATTGTTCTCTGTAGTTAGCTCATTAGCAATGGCTATTCGAAGAGATGGAATCTGAATTTCCAATAGAAGGACGGCCTCACATCCATAAACCAGTGAAAATGGTGTAAAACCAGTAGGACTTCGGATTGTTGTTCGATAAGCCCATAAACATTATCCAAGTTTCTCATTCCAATCACGTTTATTAGAAGAGATGAACTTTTTGAGAAGTTTGATGATTGTCTTGTTGAAAGCTTCGGCTAAACCATTAGCAGCTGGATTATAAGCCGTAGAAGCCAGATTTTGAATCCGATTCTTATCACAGAACCGATAAAATGCCTGACTAGCAAATTATGGTCCATTGTCATGAATTATCCGTCGAGGAATCCTGAAGCGATAAATGATATGGTATTTGATGAAGCTAATCACATTAGATGTTTTCACTTCAGCAAGGGGAACTGCTTCTGTCCACTTAGAAAAGTAATCGGTTATAGCTAATATAAACCGATGTCATTTAACAGAAGAGGGTTAATAGGACCAATAATATCTATGCCCCGCTTCGAAGGGCCAAGAAGCTGTTGTAGGATGTAGAAACTCGGATGGCTGGTGGATGAAGTCAGTATGAATCTGACATGCTTTACACCTTCTGGCGTAATCCACAGCATCTGCTATCATGGAAGGCCAATAATACCCCATTTTTCGAATGCGATCTTGTAACTTCGGACCTGGTTGATGAGCACCACAGACACCATCATGAGCTTCGCGAAGTGTTTGTTTAGCTTCACTTTCTGAGAGACAGTGCAGCAAAAGTCCATCATATGAACGACGATATAGCATATATAAAGACGAATCATAATAAAATCGAAATGATCGTCTCTTTATTGATGCAGCTTCTTTTGGATCTTCAGGTAAAATCCCATGAAGCGCATAATCAATGAATGGACTTCTCCAATCCTTCTGCTGGAAACTTGACTCTGTAGTATAACTCTATTCAATATACAGATTATTCTTGACACAGAATAAGTCTCGATCCAACAAAGTAATTATGTTTTGTCTTCGAATTGGAACAGCTAAGTCTGCAGCTAAGCTAGCTAGAGCATCAGCTTCCATATTCTGAGAATGTGGTACAAATTTAATGAAGAATCCTTTGAATGAAAGAACCAACTCGATTACCACTTGACGATAAGGGATGAGATCAGGATTTCTGACTTCATAAGTCCCTCTAACCTGATTAACAATCAGTTTAGAATCTCCATAAGCTTCCAGGAACTCAATATCCAATTGTTTTCCTACTTGGAGACCAATCAGTAAAGCATTATATTCTGCTACATTGTTAGAGCATGGCTCATTGAGAGAATAGGCACGGTATATGACCATTTTGTCAGAAGAAACCAAGACGATTCCTACCCCAGAGACAATATTGCCTTTAGGCTCAACCCATGATGCTCCATTAAAGTATAACAGCCAAATATCATTTCTCAAAGTCATGTTGCAATCCACAACTTCATCTGGAATATCTTCATATAGCTTTGATGTTTCAGGTATAGGGTGAGCTGCTAAGAAATCAGCTAATGCTTGACCCTTCACTGATTTTTGAGGTACATAACCATGTCATAAGGAGTGAGCAACATCGCCCAGGTAGCTAACCTGGAATTAAGAATGCTCGATTTTCTCATCAGTACCCGAATAGGATTTATTCTGGAGATGACATGAATAGTCTGTCCTGTCACATAATGTCGTGTCTTTTGAATAGCAAAAACCAAAGCCAGACATTCCTTTTCTACAGGAGTATACCTGTGTTCAGCTCCGACCATCATTCGACTAAGATAATAAATTGCTTGTTCATGATCTTTGTCACTCTTTTGTGCAAGAAGAGCACCAAGTGAATGATCTAAGGCTCAAATATAAAGCAAAAATGGTCTTCCTACCACTGGCGGTACCAGAACAGGTAGATTTGTAAGATATTGTTTGATGTTGTTAAAGGCTTTTTGACATGCTTTATCCCAAACAAATGACACACCTTTCTTTAACAGACGAGAGAAAGGCTGACATCTCCCAGAAATATTTGATATAAATCTTCTGATATAAGCAATACGACCTTGAAAGCCATGCAGTTCCTTTAGATTGCGTGGAGGACGCATTTCAATAATTGCTTTAATTTTGTCAGGATCAACATGGATACCTTCAGAAGTAATGACAAATCCTAAAAATTTGCCACTGGAAACCCCTAAGAAAGACTTAGTGGGGTTCATCTTCAATTGATGTTGACGCATCAACTCAAATACTGTCTTCAAGTCTTGGATGTGATCATCTTTTAATCGACTTTTGACAGCAATATCATCCACATAACATTCAACTGTCTTTCATAGATGTTCTTGAAAAATATTGCTCATAGCCCGTTGATACGTACCACCAGCATTTTTCAGACCAAATGGCATAACTGTATAGCAATAAACCCCAAGGGGTGTACGGAAAGCAGTATGCTTTTCATCTTCTGGATGCATCTTGATTTGATTGTATCCTGAAAATCTGTCCATGAAAGACATGCGTTCAAAACCACATGTATTATCTATCATGACATCAGTAATCGGAAGTGGAAATTCGTCCTTTGGACAAGCTGCATTAAGATCTCGAAAATCTATACAAACTCAGACTTTTTCGTTCTTCTTCATAACAGGAACAATGTTGGCAACCCAGTCTGGGTGTTGTACTTCTCGAACAAAGTCACATGTAATCAACTTTTTGACTTCTGCTTCAATTGCATCCATCATATCTGGTCGAAAATGCCGTTGCTGTTGTTTTACTGGTTTAGCATTAGGAAGAATATTAAGTTTATGAGTAGCCACTTACGGATCTAAACCCGGCATATCCTCATAACTCCATGCAAAGATATAGATATATTCTTTAATCAATTTTATCAGCTCTTCCTTTTCATCTTCGAAAAGGTTTTTACTGATGAAAATTGGTTTGGACGTAGTTCCATCTCCAACATCAATCTGGAGAACCTCATCTTCCGTAGGTGGTTGTCGTTGTTCAAAACAAAGTTCCCACTGTGTGTCCATCTGTTGAGCCCAAGGGTCATTCTCAAATGACTCAGATTCACCATCAGTTTGAACTATATTAACCGAGAATACACACTCAAATTCATCATAATAGTCTTCTCCAGCACATGAAGAATGGGATGTATCAGATTCGATGAAATAGATTTCTTCTGAATCTGAAGAAGAGAATTCTTCTTGTGTATCATCATTAAACATATGGGACGGATCATATCCCAATGCATGACGAGTTTTCTGGTAAAACGGATCACCACATAACGGTAATCGTCTACCTTTGCCTTGATTAAGATCTTGCATAGTCTTCAAATCATATCCCATATTCTGGATAATCTTGAGAGATTGTTGACTATATTTGTCAATTCGGATTTTTTCTTTATCTTTATCTCTAAGATCATCTGTCTGAACATCAGGGATGTTTCTAGCCAGGCCAAACATAATTTGGTACTTGTTTTTCTTATTAGACGGAATCACAAATTAAGATTCTTCGTGACGTCTATAAGTTACACAAGCTTGTGATGAAGCGGCTACAGGAAGAAGATAGGGAGAAGATGTTAGGAACCTTTGAGCATAAGGTCCAACATCGACATGAGGAGGAAAAGAATTTACCTTATGGTCAATATATAAAGTTTTCTCAGTATCTATGCCGTCTTTATATTGATGACTTTGATCATCAGGAGATAAAGTCATTCTTTCAACAAATTTGACAGCCATATACTCAAAAAGGAAATCTTCATTGATATCAGAAAGTACATAATGATCAATATTTACATCATTTATAATTTGACTACTACGCCTCGGATTGATCATTAACGGAACGTCTTCCGTCTTCTGCGTAGACTTGTCAAGGTTGATAATCAATGGTGGTTCTGGATCATTCGTACGAGAAGTACGTCCCTTGACATTGATCATAAGAGGCTGAACTTGGCTCTGGACAGGAATATTCACTAATTCTTCAGATGAAGCTCGAGTTCTTCCTTTGACCTTGATCACCAGAGGTTGATCATTGACAGGTTGGGGCTGGATTCGACCTTTGACCTTGATCTTCAAAGGTTGCTCTTCCGGAGGATCTTCATTGATAGACTGATCTTCAACAGGTGATTGATCTTCAGCCATATCTGATATCTCCTTCACATGTTCTTGTTTGTAGAGTATTGAGTCAGAAAAATAGGCTTCAACACCCTTAAAAGGATTGATATCAGCAAATTCAGTCTTTACAACCCCTTTGGAATCCACGTACTTGAAGCATTAGTGGAGAGTTGAAGGCACGATGTTATGCTCATGTATCTACGGTCTCCAGAGAAGGATGTTGTAGGATACGTCTGAATTGATAACATAGAAGGTTGCTATAGTTCGAAGATCACCAATCTGAATCTTCAGACGAATCTTCCCCAGTGGTTTACTCTTGGCAGATTTGAAACCAACTATCATGGTACTAGTGTAAGTAAGATCACTAGTAGGAATCCTCAACGGTCTTAGCATACTTTGAAGAATAATTCTAATAGAAGACCCAGGATCAATATAAATCTTGTCAATTTCAGTGGATTCGATATACCCAGTATAGCACAAAGGCCTGTCATGCTTGCTATGTTTCAACATCATGTCTTCTTGTGTGAAGGTGATATTGGAAATTGCTTCCATCACACAATGACATTGAGGACACGATACTGGTGTATTATCCGGACTCTTGAGTTGAGCTAAGCATGAGTCTGCTTGTAGCAAAGCTTCACTCAAAGTTTTCCTACTTTCTTTAGAAAGACGAAGCAGCTCAAATATAGATAGTCTAGCCGGAGTATTGGCTAACTGGGCTAGAATATCAAATTTTTAGGATTTCATCACCACCCCTTGACTTGAAGCAGATTTCAAAGGTACATCAAAGCGTACTGCTTTCTGTTTCTCCTTCTCAACCACATATGGTTTAGCAGGAACAGAAGAAGGTTGAGCTGGTAATGTTTCTACTACATCCTCTACTTCTTCGGAAGATCTTTCATAATCCTTATGGTACTCTTTTCCTAATCTTGTACCAGCAAAGCTTTCTTCTTCAGACTCATGAGAAGGAAGTACCATATTGCAGGATTTAATCTTCTTTCCTTTCTTCTTGTAAGAAAGTTCAGAACCCAATCCAAAAGTGGATTTTTGACTTTGAATGTGTAAAGGAAGTCGCATTCCTTTATCATAGTTTAAACCTTCTGCCTTTTGAAAGTCATAGCCCATCTTTTTCGTGAGATGGACAGATTATTGACTATACAAATGAATGGACAACAGACTTTTAATAGGTGGCTCGACAGAAGAAGAAGAAGAAGAAGAAGCAGAACTTTCTGTAACCATAGGAGAAGAATTAAGAGAAACCTCTGTAGTTACAGGAGTAGAGATGTTCAGGATAAGAGAAAAAATCCATGTGGGGGCCTTCTCATAAGCAGCAAAGACTTGTTGTGCCCTGTACAAAGGAACACTATTCATAGCTAGCCATTGCTGATGAGTAAGTTTGAGCTTAGTAGGAGGAGCCAGACTTGGAGGACATATATTCAATCCTCTCAGTCTATCTTCCAAAGGAATGTCATCCCAAAGATGATCTAAGTCATCAGGATCTGGAATAACATGAGAAATTATGTTGCAGGTTTTAACTTTCTTACCTTTCTTGGATTTTGAAGTTTTACCTTTATTTTCCATTTCAGGTATTAAGTCATGATGTACCCACATGATTTTACCATTCTTTAATGTGAGAGGTAGTAATCCTTTATTTTCCTCTATGGCAGGCGGGATATTTACAATTTTCATCGTCGCCTTCAGAATGGGGACAATTCCATCTGGGACTTGTTGAGGAGGAAAACCTCCGAATTGAAGAGAAACCATATTGGTTGTGACCGTATGCTCATCGTTAGTTAAAGCAATGGCATTGGCATTCATCAGCTCTTGGATTTTCTTCTTTAGAACATAATAAGCCCTGGTAGGATGATTTATGTATCTGTGATAGATACAATACTTGGAATTATCAGTTAGATTCACTTCATTAGGCCTTTTTGGCTCGAGAATCTGGAGTTTGCCACTCTTTACCAGACATTGGAATATCCCTGGGAAATCGCTCTCGTCAAAAGAATATTTTTCTTTTGGCTTGAAAGACTCCTGATTATTCGGCGTCGTTTTGTTCTTGGAAAGATTCACCATAAGGGTATCATTTCCTTTCCCATTACGATTGCCGGAATTATTACCAGGGGAGCCTTTCTTTCCTTTGTCCTCCGAGGCAAAAATCATCCCATGTTCACGAGCCAACCTACCATTGGTCTTGGTAGAAACTGCTGCTATAATAAACAAGGCCAGTCTGTGAATTGGGAACCCGTGAAGACAGCAATGGATGGTCACAGATTCATCTTGCATGTATCAATCAACGCTGAATATGGCATATCATGAGGCATTTTGAGATTTGCCTGTCGGAAATGTTCGATGGACGTCCGAGTATCTTCCTTCTTTTTTTGTTTAATTTCTATTAAGGAGGTCATATTCATGTCCATGCCTCCTTCATAGAAGCGAGAGAGAAACATTGCCTTAAATTCGTCAAAAGACGAAATGCAATTGTCGGGTAAACTACGATACCAATCGTAAGCTGAACCCGTCAGACATCCGATGAACACTCGAGTGAGAAGAACATCATTTTTTTGCAGATGCACAGTCATAATATCAAAGTAATTGATATATTGACTAGGAGAAGCCTTTCCATCAAACAATACCATTGATTGTGGCTTGAATTTTGGTGGAAAGGGTACATCATTCCAATGATGAGGATAAGGTTGCTTAATCCCTAACCTCTAGAGCCGATCCTTGTGCTTCAAAACTTCAAACTGTGCTTTTAATTCATGCACTGCTTGAATAGCTTCACTGGTTTGAGGAAGCACATTCGATTGAATGGTTGTTGGATGTACTGTAACCCCCACCGGAGGTGGCACATCTTATGGAATGATGGGATCTGGGGATGCAGAATTTTGATTAACAGCAGGCTCTTGAATATTCAAAGGTATATCAACCCCTTGACTATCTTGAGTTTGTACTGCTACTTGCACCAGTGTTACTACTGCCGGCTGAGCAGTTTGCTGATTCATTATTATCTGGTGCATGCTTTGCATCATGGTAAGCATGTCCTTTAATGACTACTCAACTGCAGTGAGACGTTGTTCTGTATTAGCAGATGACGTCTCAGGTTCATCTCCAATAGCATAGGATTCAACCTCTCTTGAAGATACAGAAGGATTAGTATAGAGGTATGAATCGACACTATCAGTTTCTGACTCAAAAGATTGAGTACCCCCAGCTTCTTAATCAGAAGTCTGCAACTGTCTTTGCCTTTTTGATCGAGTATTCTGATATACTCCTTCAAAGGAATCAAGAAGTCTGTTGAATTTTTGTTGACCTGGAGTTTGGGACGTGTTGCGCCTTGGACGTCGTCCTCCGTTGGTATGAGATGCCATGTTAACTGAAGCATATGACAGCTCATGTTCTTGGTCATCAGCTTGTTGTTGAGGCACATTAAAACTTAACCGATCAAAAACTGACCATTTTGAAGCCGAACAGCAACAGTTGATCACTATCTGGTGACATTCACAATAATGCTTTTCTTGAGGGAATGTCATAGGAGATTGTCTGTTCTTACGCTTTTGTACTAACAACTCGCGTAGATCAGAAGAAGTAGATGGAGTAGTCTTCTTTATCACATTTGGGATAGAAAAATGTTTGGTCCTCTGATTATAAAGAAGATTACTAGCTGCGTTAGCAGAACCAAAATGTACATTCTTACGCGCTTGGAGTTGCGTGCGTAAATCCTGAGACTTTTGAGCACACAGAACTCCATCAGTATTTCGCATAATTTGTAGGTTCGGTACTTTGTGTAAGTCAGTGTAAGAAGGTTGTTGATGTAGAACTGAAGCTTTACCAACAACATTTTTATGCTGTATGCGTTTAGGTGAATTCACTTTAGATGTAAAAATATCATTATGAATTTTATCTACACTGTCACAGACAGGAGATTTACCTTTACGCGTAGAGCGTAAAACTTGGTTATCTGCCACGTCATAGACGGAAGATTTTCCTTTACGCGAAGAGCATAACTTTTGTGTGTCTACCACGTCACAGACGGAAGACTTATTCTTACACTCAGAAGCACAAGCATTAGAGTCTACCTCATCACAGATGGGAGATTTATTCTTGTGCATAGAGCATAAATTTTGGTTTTTACCCATTAGGCATAAAACCTCATTTTTACGCACTGGGCGTAAAACTTGGCTTTTACATGGTGGGCGTAAAACCTGATTATCTTCACCGTCACAGACGGAAGATTGATTGTCACACTTAAAGTGTAACGCTGAAGTAAGGACTGCCTTGTTACGAACGGGAGCCCCTACCACAGAGTAGGAAGAATTCTCTTGCCATCAGAAGCAACAGAGAGATCAAAAGCTATTTTGGATTTAGGAATCCAAACTTTTTATGCTTTACGAGACTTTTGAACATTGGAGCAGCGAGAACCACCCCCAGTTCGGAGCATCTCTTCATAAGCAGTCTGGTCGAACTGAACGACCAGAGTCTTCTTCGTCGATCCAATCGACACATCATCATATTGAGCAATTACTTTCTCGTCGGAGGAGAAAGTCATCCCCAGCAGAGTAGCCATTTTGTTTCACTTAACAAAATGCCTAGAAATCGGCTTTTGAAAATAAAACTTGAAAGAGTACAAAAAGTACAAATTGATCTGGGAAGTTTTGCTGTAGAAGTCTGATCTGAAGTCGATCACTTTGTTCCTTGGACTATACGATGATGATGAAGAATACTGCCGAAAAATGAACAGTTGGAAGAACTAAGTCACTAGAAAGGTATCGACGCACTTGGGCACTAATGGCGAGGTCGAATGCTTTCCTGCTTTGCTTCACTCTGTTCTTGAAGAAAAGTTGAAGAAGAATGCTCTAGAAAATCAAAGTCTCTAGGCTCTGATCTCTATGTATTCTCTCTCCGTTTCATATGAAAAATAAGTCTATTTATAGACTTGGTTTTTTGTGCGTAAAAATCAGCAAAGTCCTTTCTTTACGCTAGTAACTGCCACCCATGACTGAAATCATCCTCTACACACATTGACACGTGTCCCATTATTTCAATAAGAATAGAATGCACGTACACACGTTCTTCGAGATGTGTGGCATGAAAGCCACGTAGGAAAACCACGTTCCAAAGTAGTCAGAAAGGATCGGGCGTAAAAACAACCTAAATATGCTCTGAGCGTGAAGTAGTAGACTAGGCGTAAAATAGCCCTAAAATGGTCTTCTCGCGTAAAGTGGTTGATAAAACAACCTTGAGCGTAAAAAGTAGCCCAAATAAACTTTATGCACATGTCAACTTTGAGCGTAAAAAGCTCATATAGTATTCATGCGTAAAAGAAGCCATCTTGTGAGCGTAAAATAGCTCAGTCCACATACTAAACGACAATATTGGTTTTTGTGTAAAACAAATCCCTTCGAATCATGTGTTATACGCTGTCAGTAGATCTTTATGTCAGACCTATTATCACTTTGCATTAAATGCATGATTTGACAGCCTTTTCCTGGCGTAAAGTAGTTGATCTGTCTCTGGCGTAAAATAGCTGACCTGTCCCTGGCGTAAAGTAGCTGACCTGTCCTTGGCGTAAAATATCTCTTTTGAGTGTAAAGCTCTATCTCTTTGACTCAGTCTATGAAGCACTTTTTACGCTCCTACAGAAACAACACTCACAAATGAGAGCATTCGTTATTTGGCATTGGGACCGAAGAAGCATACGAAGACTTGGCCAGGCTATGTCCTTAATGGCTTCAAGTTTAGGGCAACTCAGCATGCTATAAATACCGAATTTGTCAATGACAACTTCAGTACTAAGGATTCTGGTGTTTGCATAAGAGGCACCATCTATCACGATGAGCCAGACTTTGACTAGTATGGAGTACTTCGGGATATTGTAGATTTACAATATAGTACCCCATATGATATGCATATTGTGATATTTAAATGTGAGTGGTTCGATACGACACCAAATATCGGTTGGAGAATCGATAAACAATTTGGATTCGTCGATATAAATCATCGCATAAGGTATAGAGGGTCCGACACATTTGCGATAGTAAGTCAGGCTATTCAAGTCTACTATACAAGCTACCCAAGGCATCGTAGAGATCGATTTGACTGGTGGACAGTATGCAAGATTAAATCTAGAAATACATTCAACGTTGGAGAGCCAGCATACCAAGAGGACGAGATCGAAAAGCCCCAATACTTGGGACAACAGTCGGATACCATGGATGTTGAATTAGAGATTGATATACCTCCTGCTGAGAAAAATAGAGGGGAGGAAGAGGTTGACATACAAGACTTAGATGTCAACCAGGGGAGAAAGAGGCGTCTTGTCCCAAGTATTGAGACTGAAGAAGAAGAAGAAGAAGAAGAAGAAGAAGAAGAAGAACTTGATGAGGATGAGGATACAGATGAAGTCGACGATGAGGATGAGGATGAGGATGATGATGAGAATGAAGACGAGGACGAGGACGATGAAGATGATTAAATATCGGTATATTTCAGTTCATGTTTTTGTCGAGACTGAGGCCGCTGACGAGGACGATTCAGTTTAAATTAAACTTCTGTGTTCTCCTTTCAGTTCATGTTTTTGTCCTTCGATCATCTACTTATTGTATGATTTTTTTTTCGCAGATGGCACTCCTAGTCCTACTCCTCTGGCCGGCACTCGTCGTCCTACTGCTGGTATATATATTTTAGTTTAGTTTTATATTCATTTATACTTTTATATTATTAATTATGTTTATGTGTTCTATTTACAGGGCATGGTTGCGAGCACTCGTGCTGGTGGTGCTGGCCGTGGTCGTGGTAGTGATGGTGGTGGTGGTGGTCGTGGGTGTGGGCGTGGTGGCAGTTGTCATGGTCGCCAGACGTCTTCCCTGGATGTGACCTCCGATCCCGAACTGGAGAGCCCGGGCACACACTCTTCCCGCCGTCAATCTTCGTCGAGGCCTGCGACTCCATCCGTTAGAGGATCCGTTCCTCCATCCGTTAGCGGATCCATTCCACCACCGGATGCACCAGCGGATGCATCAGCAGATGCAGCAGCGGACCCAGCAGTTACTGCACGGTGGGCCCCGGAGTACCCCCGGATTCAATTTCATCATGTTACCGGAGATTACATGCGCGGACCCTCAGATCCTCCGACGCCACCAGAGAGGCCGACGGACGAGTTCCGACGAGAGATATGGCCCGCGGGTGAATCGTAAGTAAATTTAAGTTAATTTATTAAATATGTTTCATTTATTCAAGTCAATAATCCAGTCGTTGCTTTTTTATAGATTTTTTTCGTGGGATGTTTCCCGGAGTCTAGGGTGCATTATCCGGAAAAACTACCTTGGCCCCTACCTCAATTTTTCTGAGGTGCCTCAGGACAGACAATACGTCTGGCTCGACGAGATGAGGGTATATATCTTAGGGTTAATTATTAATTATTCTTTAATTCATTAATTTTTTAATTACGTGATATTTGAATTTGTGTGTCAGAGGACGTTCTGGTGGCCCCTCCATCGCGAGGAGGCGTTCCGCAGGACCTACAAAGCCTCCGTCGGAAAGAAGATACGCGATGCGGTGTACGACCTTCGTACGGCGCATACGAAGAAGGACTGGATCCGGGCGGAGTACTATGAGGAGATGTTGGAGAAGATGAATACTCCTCGATACAAGGAAAAATCAGAGAAAGCCATGGCGAATAGACAGGCTGCGGGTCTGCATACAGGGGGATCAAGGCCCCACGCACGGACGCGTACAAATTTGGTGAGATACCACAAATTCATTCCACTATTTAATTCGGTACTATTAATATAAGAAGTTAATTAAATTCTACGTATGCAGGCCCAACAGGCAGTGAAGGAGGGGAGAGAGGCGGAGGCGGTCACCGCTCATGACGTATTCGTGCATATGCACAAGAGGCGGAAGAACGGGAGCTTCGTCTACGCGAGGGACCAGGAGACTGATGTAAGTACTTACGTTCATGATTATAACTATAACTTAGGAAAGCATATGATTATAACTATAACTTAATTAGGTAAACTTAGGATTAAAACTATAACTTAGGGAAACATAGGATTTAGACTATAACTTAGGAAAACTTATAGTATAAACACATTCATTGGATAGGCTGCGTATCGTGAGGCACTCCGTCGGATTGAGGCCCCTACTGAGGATGTCGTCGAAACGATGCCCACCCAGATGCCCTCTTCTATGGTCGCTCGCTACGACGACGTGTTCATAGAATCCGCCGACGGCTTTATGAAAGGGCACCTGTACGGCTTAGGTTCCGTGGTAAATTTTTTGCAGACGTCGACTCCGAGATATCCACAGCCTTCGCCTCCTCCTGTGCCCCCCGCAGACGATGTGAGGACGCAGCTTACAACTTTTGCCACGGCAGTATCGGATTTGCGGTCGATAGTGCTGGGGCACTATCCGCATCCTTCTTCTGCTCTCGATCCGTCTGTTCCTGGTCCGTCTGCTGCCGCTCCGTCTATTGCTGCTGTCGGTGCTTCGGATCGACCTGGTCCTTCTTATTCCGGACGATTATCTTATGACCGCTCTTTCGAGACCCGCCTGGTACCGGATGCTACTATCATGGCGCTCCTTGACATAATATCATCAGAGCAGCTACGCTCGCTTCCAGACCACGTCTTGTCCCAAGTGCCGTCACATATGGTGGAGGATTATATACGCAGAGCGGATGCGGCAGAGAGAGCACGAGACGATCTATCTCCTCCTTCTCAATAATTTTATTTATGTTTTGGACATTTATACATTTGGATGTGTATATTTTGGATATTTTATTTATGCTGTGAAATATTGGATGTTTGGAGATATTGTGTTGGCAATATAGATATTTGTTGGATATATTGGATGTCGGATATGTTATATTTGTGTATGGTGGATGCTGAATATGTTATATTACAGGGAATAGCCTCTTTCCTGAAAAAAATTTCAAAAATATTTCAGTTAGCAATGGATTACCGACGGCGTACCGACGGACGTTTGCAGATAGCGACGGTTTGTCGACAGACTACCGACGGACGTTTTCAGATAGCGACGACTTCCCGACGGATTATCCGTCGGACTGTTTCTGGAAAAAGTTATCGACAAAATTGCGACAAAATTTTCGTCGCTCATGTTCTGGAAATATGGAAGATATCCAGAAGCATGTCGACGGATTATCCGTCGCCAAATGGCCTCTAATCCGACGAGAAAGTGTATTTAGCGACGGCCTCGCGACAGCTTAGTGACGAACTTTCTGTCGCTGATTGTATGAATATGAGATAGCGACATTCAAGCGACGGAATGGCGACGGATTTCCCGTCAATCATGTTCTGGAAATATGGATGATTTCCAAAGGGTGGCGACGGATTATCCGTCGCCAAGTAGCGCTAATCTGACGAGGTAGTGTATTTGGCGACTGCTTCGTATCAGCTTAGCGACGAACTATCCGTCGCTAATTGTATGAATATCAGATAGCGACAGCTTACCGACGGATTATCCGTCGAGAGGCGACGGAAATGGCGACGGATTTCCCATCGATCATATTCTGGAAATATGAAAGATTTCCAGAAGTGTGGTGACGTATTATCCGTCGCTGATGCGTCGCTAATCCGTCGATGTTAGCGACGCCTTAGCGACGGATATTGCGTATCAGAAACCCTCTGATAAGTGGTTAGCAACGAGTTAGCGACTTATTGTCCGTCGCTATTTATATAAATATTTTAAAATTTTAACCTGTCGATGTTGACGGGAAACCGTCGGCATACCGTCGCTAAATTTTTTTATTTTGCCAACAAAAATTCGTCGCTAATTAGTCGAAGAGCGGCGGACTAGCGACGAGCTAATTTTAGCGACGAGGTTATTCCTGACTTTTAGCCCGTATCCGTCGAAAATTCGTCGGTAATGGGAATTACCGACGAATTTTCGACAGATATGGCCGTCGCTAAATCGTTATATTTTAGTAGTGCACGGGGAACGGCGTACGGGCTGGCTCGGGGCGCCTGCGGAGACGCTGGTGAGGGTCGCTGGCACGGCAGGAACGCCCAGCAAGGATTGGCGACCGCTAGTGCGACGTGAGGCTATCGCATGGAAGGGCCGGCAGAACAGCTCCGGTGAGGGCCTGCACCGGCCGCGGAGGCGTGGGGAGGTCCGGCGTCGATGGCACATTCAGGGGGCGCCGCCGAGGGCCTGCGGGGTCAGGCGCCGGAGATCGGCCGTCGGTGGTCGCGGGTCCGGCCGAGAAGGCGAGGGCAGAGACAGGAAGTGGGTTTGGATGGGGTTAGAGAGAGAGAGAGGGATGGGATTTGTTTTTGAAGTGGGGATGGTGTTGAAGAAGAAAGAGGAATGGTGCTGAGGATTTTTAGTGAGGTGAGAGAACGTGGAGAGAGTGGGAGAGAATTAAGGGATGCTGGTTAGTTGGGTCTTCCTTTCTTTTTTTTATTTTATTATAAGAGGGTTTTACAACTCGCCGCCACAATCGACCCCAAAGAGAAAAGAAAAAAGAAAAAGAAACACCACCCCAACCGTGGCCCCTGTCGTCGAACCCTCACCACCACTAGCGACACCACCATGTCTCCCCAGTCCAGCCATGCTCGGCCACCCATCCGACCACTGCCCCGTCTCCATCGGAACCACCCACAGCATCACCATCCCCAAAACGAAAAGGAAAAAAAGAAGAAGAAATTAATGTAACATAAACCCGCAACTCACCTCCGAGCCTCTGCCCACCGTGGCACTACCACTGGTCATCACCGCTCGCCGCCCCTTTCCTGTCGACCACCTAAAGCCCTCATATCCACCGCCCCAATCTAAACCCCGTCGCCGGCAACCCGAGCGCCGCCAGCTGGACGAACGTCCTGCCCATGTCGTACCGTGCTGACCGGAGGTGAATTAAGCGTCTGGCTGTGGTCGCTCCTTCCAACCACCTCCCCGAGCCGCTGCTCCCCGCGTCGCTCTCGTACGCCGGTCACCGCTACCCCGCGAGCCGACCACATCACCAACGTCGGCCGAGCGACTCCTCGGTGAGACCCTAACGAGCTCGAGCAGACGGCCACGTTTCAGTGACACAGAGTGTCACGACCCGTACCCGGTATAGGGGCACGAGAAGTGGGTACGTCCAGCCTACGCCGCAGTGTCGGCGAAAGAACGTTGTCCTAGGTTACAACATCTAGCAATATAAGTGAATCTAAACAAGTATACTCTTCGAACGAAGGATAATATCAGAAGGTACAACTCAATCACAAAGCTTTGATGGAAATAGTACGATAAGATAGATGAAATCTCAAAAGAGAAATACAACGAAGGGAAATAAGTCCAAGTGTCTAAACGACACTAACAACAAATCTCAAACATGACATAATACAACTCAAACCTCAAACACAAAAAAAAACAAATAAGAAAGATAACTGCCTATCTATCTAGTCTAAGCAAAGCGGGTGGTGTCCTCAGCTAGAGCTGGATCCTGTTGAGGGTCAACTCGCAAGTACCGTCTAGGTGTGCTCCGCAGCAGGTAGGGCAGTAATCGTAAGTATCATCTGTAATATTTTCAACATGTCCAATCATGACGGGAGCGAATACATAACACTGAAAGATGATCATAGCATGGCGGAATATATATGTCGAGCAGTAGAGTAAACTATATGGAAAATTGTATGACAACCACAAAAAACTGTGTAAACAGGCAAATTTGAGTATAAGGGACAATTTGAACATGAAATAAGAACTGTATACAATATAAGTGATTTAGAGCATACTATGGTTATATAAACGGTTTAGGACAATACAAAGGTAACTCCATCATACGTGAGTGTACAATAGACGTATACAATTTTATATAATCTTGTAGTTGGATACATAACCATTTTCTACTCACCCTCCCCAATCAATACACAAGGATCCAATCAGGTTACGTTACCAATATACAATTTGTTATCTTGTTGTTCATGTGAATCGTGAGAGTACAAGATTTCACAATGAGTATACAAGATAGTGGTGTACAATAAATACAATATGTTTGTGAAAAGCACGTCACAATATGTATTTGTCGAACACAAGAGGGATAACATAGAAAGAGAAGCTATATAGTACCAATCCGTGATAACAATGTGCCAGTATCTAATAATCTTATCTAAAGCAGGAATATAAGTTCTAACAAGTATGAAAATAATCAGAGTATGTACTCGCCTGAGATCTGAATGCCTGTAAGAATATACTGTCCGATACGAGGTTTCTGACTCCTATTTTAGAGCAACACAGGTCACAATGTAATCCAGAAAGTAAAATAAGAAGTGTGCAATGCAATCTATATGAATTCTAGGTCAATCTAGGCTAAAGTCAACCTTGGTCAACTCTGGTCAACAAAACTGTCAAACTAGTTCAAACTCTAGTCAAGCTAGTCTAACAAGTCATTCTAGTCTAACCACATTCCTATACCAAAGCCTATAAAGAAATGATACTATATAAACATACCATAAGACTAAACCTATACAAGTACCTATACAACCACTCATGGCTAACAAAACATATATATATATATATATATATATATATATATATATATATATATATATATATATATATATATATATATATATATATATATATATATATATATATATATATATATATATATATATATATAATATCAAAATATATATATAAGTACATACACATAGCACAATATACATACAAACATATTTATAAAGATATAGAGAGGGGAAGGCAAAGTCAAGAGTATGTGTGTGATGTATACATACATGAGTGTTCAGATTCATGAAGTTTAGTGAGCACATTAAGTGTTCACAGGTTTTGCAAGTATGAATCTCAGTTAGTTAACAGTGTACAAACATATAAAGGGGATATAGGTGTATAGGCAAGGGTTCAATTCTCATGTTTATGACAGCATGAAAGAGGAGACAACAAACAAGCCAACATAGCATAATAGGTATTGGACATGTAAAGAGGCTTAATATGTATAGTGTTGTGGGTTAAAGGGTTTAAACTCAGGAATACCAAGTTCAGGTTTACAGCATGATGCTTAAGGTTTCAGATTTTACATAAAACTTAGGAATGCAAGGCCTACTTGCAAAACTCAGGTTCAAACATACCAAGTCCTCAGGTTCAGTAATTCAGTCACTATATGTAACCTCAGATCAATATTTCAGTTTTCATAGGCTATACCATTTCATGCTCAGGTTATATGATATTAGTCCAATAGGTTCACAAGTTATATGTTTCACTGGAAATCAAATGGCTCACAGAAAAACTCAGTAAATGGGTTCACAGTTCAATTTATCTTACAATCAAACTCAAATCTTATATCATAGTAAACACATAAATATATATAGTACTCAGTTAAAGCAGTAATGAAGTTCACAGATTTATACTCTCAGGTTATACCAACTTAAAATTCAGATAAATCAACTTAAGGTATCAGTGATTTCGTTTTTACTAAAATAACAGTCATTTTAAAATATCAGTCGAATTTCCATATCCCAAATGGAACTCAGTGAGTAAAATATTTATATACAACTTAAATCAAATCCAAGTAACAATTATAAATCAAACTAAAACCAAATTAAATTTACCGTATAAGGACTGATTTTTAATGTATCAGTGAAAAATTTAAAAACCCCAAAATCAACATTCAAAAACCCATTAAACAACAAATCGGTGTTTGAAAGTGTATCTTGTACATGCATTCGTGTCTCACAGGTCGTAATATGTCCATACGATCGGACACGACGTGTCTAAACACTCAAATCACACACAGACACTCACAGTTGCAGTGTAGTCTCGTGCACGTGTGCCAGTTGGTCTAGGACACGACATGAGACACCTCGTGGTCGTATCTAGGTGTTTGCCTGGTATAGGGCTACGTGCACAAGTGCCTGCAACGTGTCCAAGTGTCTTGTGTCCAAAGAATTCACAACGTATCAGTGTCGATTTCTCGACTGTGTACGCAAGGCTCGATTCAGTGCACAAGCGATTTCTTCATGCACACTGATCGAGGGCTCACGAAACTTCTTGGAAATGGTGTCAGTCATCTCCTCTACGTGTCCATGAAGTTTTGTGTCAATCCATTGCATGTCGTGTCTGCAATCAATGTCGAACAGCAGGGCACACTGTGACAGTATCGTGCTGCGAGTCCGACCTCGTTTTGGACACGGAAACAAGTGTCCTTGTGTTCAAAGTTGGTGATTATTAATCCCTATATATAGGGCTCAAAATCTGTTCATTTAGATTTTGAAATAAAAGAGTTTTAGTTCTCATGCACATTTCATCAAACACATGGTATCGGGCACTGATACGTGTCCGATACGCATACCTAATGGATTCCAAATCCTACCAAACTTGATGTACAGCTAGGGTATACCTAGATGAATGCAACTATGGAATGAACATGGAATTTGGAATCAATTTGAGGGGTTTTATCTATCAAGAGTAAATCTCAATACAAAGGGCCAAAAATGAGAATCCCCTTTGAACTCTTATTTCCCAAAGCTCTCCAAATCCTTGCTAGCAAGCCTCCACTAGCATCTACTATTGTAGGGGAGTCCAATGCAATTGATTTGGTTCAATTTGGAGAATGAATGAAGAATTGGTGAAGTTTTGGGGAAGAACTATGTTAGGGTTCTTTGTAGGCATTCTAAAAGAGGCATGAACTCTGTAGGTTGATACTTATAGGGAATTATTAGGTTGTGGCTGGTCATAGCAATAGAAATTAGGGTTCAGGTAAAGTCTAGATGTGTGGCTAAGGTTCTTCCATGCAATTAAAGTCTTAATCAAAGGCTTACATGCAAAGTAGGTTTTCTTTAGTAATATTTATGTAAAATATCTTACCAATCTCAATATCTAGATATTTGTAAACTTGGCACCTAGTAGGAATGTACTAATCATGATTCTAACCTCAAGGCTAATCTAGATTAGGCTAAACTTCTAGGTCAAGTCTCAAATAATTAGCTAGCACATATTTCATTAATATAAATCACAATTTCACAAAATTGTCAAAATGACCAAAATACCCCCAGGCTAAAAAGTAGAAATGTGACATTCTAATCACATGACTAGGCTCCCTTGGTCATGGTTAGTCTCTAGGCTTAGCAAAACTAGGGTTGCACTAGTTAACTATCAAAATCACAACTCAATAATTTAAATCATTTTAATTTGTTTTAAAAAAATCACCAAAATGATTATCATGATTAAAATTACATTAATAAAAGATTTAATTATAAAATTTTAAAATTACCCTCATTTTAGAAACTGAGTGCTACACGAAGAACCCCGACGAGAGCCAACCCGACACTCCGCGCGCGAGCTCCGTCGGGTCCTTTCCTTCTCTCTCGACTATTCCTCCCCCTTTCTCCTGATTGCGTCTATGGGATCCCTCTTCTGAGAGAGCCTTAGATAGTAGGTGGACTATTTTAAGCTTTGGGTTAATGGGCTTAAACTTTGGGGCCTGGAGTTTTATTCATTCATTTTCAGTTTTCCTAGTTCACTATTTAAATTACCTAGTAGAACTGGACCTGGGCCTGATTATAAGTAAAACGTAAACTTTGTTTGGGCTATGAGCCCAGTGACAGAACTGGGCTGGGCTGCCCAGTGTTAGTTTAATTTATTTATTTTATTAGTTTTGATTAGTTGGATTGGGCTCAGTCCCATATCTATTGTTAAATTGGTTTACAAATCAAAATATACATATATCTTAATTCCTCTAGAAATCCTACTTGCAATAAATATAGTTTTGGGCCTCTTATTGTTGGGCTAATATTCTAAATATTAATTATAGTTCTAAAGGTATATATATATATATATATATATATATATATATATATATATATATATATATATATATATATATATATATATATATATATATGAGGAAGGATCAAGATCCCCACACTTTTTGCATCTCCATGCATCTCCCCTATTTGCACCGTTGGATGGTGCTTTAAGTCATCTAATCTTAACCGTTGATTTACCAATGGTTAAGATTAGATGACTTAAAGCACATCCAACGGATGTAAACATGGGGATGCAAAAATTGTGGGGATGCCTATCCTTCATATATATATATATATATATATATATATATATATATATATATATATATATATATATATATATATGTGTGTGTGTGTGTGTGTGTGTGTGTGTGTGTGTGTGTGTACACACACACACACACACACATATGTATATATATTTTTTTTTGGAATAGGACATTTAATAAAAAGGAAACGGAAACACACACAGAACAAACCACTACACCGGGTCCCACAACTCTGACCCGGATTCAAAATTTGAAAGCAAACACAAAAGGCAACACACGCAAAGGCGGGAGAGGCCCACGTGGGGGGTCACGTGGGTCAAGCACGGGGCCCAAAGGCCCTGGACCTGGCTCGGGGCCCGAGGAGGCCAGGCCAGGCGCGAGTCCCGACGGAGGACGGGGGGCCCGAGGGGCTCGAGACACGGCGGCGGGCGAGGGCGCAGGCTCTCCGAGTGAGGCGGATCTCCGGCGGGATAGGCCAGGAACAGCGGCGACCGGGGATCCCCGGAGGCCGGGAAATCAGGGGCGGGGCCCGAGGAGCCACGGGGCCCGGTGGGGCAACGCCCGAGGGCGTGCCTCGGGGCTCCGACGACGACTGGGAACCTCCGGCGGGAGCCGCTGAAGGCGGAGGGGCCACGGAGGGTGGGCAGAGGGGGTGAGACCCGGCGGGAGAACGAACGGGAGGAGCACGGGAGGGCTGCCAGGGAGAGGACTCCGCCTAGGGCCGGCGGAAGCCCGCAAGTGGGACTTGCCAGAACATGGAGGGGGACGGCCGCTGGAGACCGCAGGCGAGGGGGCCCGACCAGAGGGGGCCCTGACAGGGAGGGGAGCAGGGAGGGGGCAGCCGTCAGCGGGGATAGAGGGAACTAGCTGCCGGGCTGCGGCGCGCCCTCTACGCCTAGGCGGATGGGGGATGGCTCCTCCGAGGGCGGAGGCTAGCCACTGAAGCGCTTCCGTCTGGGTCGGGAGCGCGGTCCAGCACCACTGAAGGGACGAGGGGTCCTGGGAAACCCAGTACCACCGGCGGGTGGCTGGGTCTTGATAGTAGGACCCCGCCGCCGCCGAGGAGACGGTAGCCGCAGCATCTGCCTGGACGACGGACGGATGAGGGGGATCCGCGACCGAGGAGGCCAGCTGCGCTGCGGGGGGTGACTCAGGGAGGGAGGGCGCTGAGGAGAGGATCTCGGAGGCAGGGGGACGGGGTGGGGGAGAGGGGCCACCACCGGAGGGAGGGATAACGAGGGGGCGGTTGCGGATAGGGGACCCGGCGGGGGAAGGACCACCGCAGGGGCGGCCGGAGGGGGAGGCCGGGTTGAGGGAGGCGTAGGGGGCGATCCCGTCGGGACGGCGGAGCCAATCGCCAGGGGAGGATAGAGGGGGTCGGGGGCGAGGGGAGAGGGGGGAGGAGCAGCGACCGGAGGGGGGGCCGTACGGCGGCGGCGGGCACGGCCGGGGCCTTCGGGGCTGGACCAAGGAGGGAAGGAGCAGAGGAAGCCAGAGGAAGCCGAGATCTGCGACGCCTACGTCGTCGAGGTCGCCTGCTGCTGCGCGGACGGGTGGGGAGGGGTGGGGGATGACCGCACCATGGGCAGCCTCCGCGAGCTGGGACTCCCCACGGGGAGAACGGCCGGTGGGGGCCCAACCAGCCACCGAATCCGAGAGGGCCAGAGGGGTTGGAGGCCTCGTGGCGAGGCGGGGGTCGCCGGGGTGCAGCCGCCCTCCGCCGAGGAGCGGAGAGATGGCACTCGAGGGACGGGAGGGGGACCCAAGTCCAAAACCCCGGTTCCATCCCCACATATGTATGTATGTATATATATATATATATATACGTCCCCGTGGCCGTAGCCCGTTGGGAACGGTGGAGCATCCCGACGCAGTGGCGCGGGTTCGAGCCCCCTTGGAGTGTATATATATATATATATATATATATATATATATATATATATATATATATATATAATGAATTTATATAGAAAATAAGTATTAGGCTTAATACCGTATATATATATATATATATATATATATATATACGGTATTAAGCCTAATACTTATTTTCTATATAAATTCATTATATATATATATATATATATATATATATATATATATATATGAGTTGGGAGGAATAAAGTGTTTTAGTTGGCTTATAAGCTTTCATATAAATGTATTTAAATTATCATGTTTATACATGTATGTGTATACAAGTAATTCATAAAATAAGTCATATAAATCTATATGTTATTCCAGATGGTTTATTAATACGTTACAAATTCTTGACAAAATTGTATTTCCTTAATAGTAAATAGTTCTATACATTAAAACTATTTTCTTAATATATATAGGTGAAATACCTTGGACCTTTAAAACGAGTATAAATATGTTCTTGATAAACTTTCTAATAGACGCCTTGACTAAGTAACTATATTTTTTTTCAAACCATATAAAATATCCAAATAGATATAAATGGTTATTTATGCGATTTTTCCTTCAATATTAAAATCCTAAATCGTGACTAATCGTAATTCCCATTTTCTTGTGAATCCAAATTTATGCATGCCTACCCAAACCAATCGGACTATCATGGACCCAACGGTCTTGTAGGTTTCACCAGCTAAGGACCCCAGGCAAGTGCACTTTCTGATTGCTTTCGATTTATAGTAGTTTCCATTTCATGTTTATACATATGCTCTCTTGCTTGATGACATGTTGTCACACGGATTAGTATCATGGAATTGTTTATACTTCGTGACTGTCTTTTACATGATTACCTTGCTTGCAAATGGATTCCATGTGTACTAGCTAGACGGGAAAATATTTTAGTAGACATGTGGACTACCCAGAAATATCTCCAAAATGTCTGATCTTGTCTGATAGCAGTCGCATAATTCACGGGCGGGATGCCATATTTACCCCTTAGCCGTTTACATGTCGAACAAGATATTTCAAAACACATAGATAGTTGTCTTTTACTTGTTTTCTTTGTTTTCTTCACTACTTGCCATGACATCAGTTACTTTCTAGTTTTTATCTCACATATGCTATTTTCATGTCTTGTGAATTCTATTATGTTTTTATATTGCCATCGGTTTGTGTGCTTGTTCCATTCCTGACTGAAAACCAATATTTTTTCAGGTTAGCTGTGGCTTCACTTAGCATTGGAAGATACGGGTGTAGTTGCAGACAGAAACCTAGAAATTAGATAAATGTGGTATCATTTTAATATGCAAGAACATTGTACTTTCTTTAAATATAAATTTTGTAATTTGATTTAGAAATGTGAATGAGCAATAAATTCATTATGTGATTTTGAGTATCATGGCCTTGACAGCGTTCTACCGCCGACTCTGCGGCGTAGGCTGGCTTGGACACGTCTCGTATCCGAAAAGTGGGTGCGGGTCATGACAAGTTTTTGTGGTGGCCCATGTAGATCTGATTTCGTAAAAGATTACGAACTTGTGGTAGTACCTATGTTAGTCGTACTACGGCATGCCTCCGACTAGGAAATGCTCATTCACGATTAGGATTAAAATAATTTAGGAGAATGATTAGGACTAGGAGTCCCTTATTAATCTGACTATTGGGTAGTTAAGGTTGATACATTGGCCATGCGATTAGCCAAGGATTTACTGAATCCTAAACCCTATTAGATAACATGAGGAATACTCATAGAATGAATTGATGTACTGGTTCATACGTTGGTAGGATTAAGACGGGTAGAATATTCGCCTGGTGAATTAGAAATTTTGAGGATCGAACTCCTAATATCTATTGTGGTATGATTTCATATTCCCACCAATAACCTACATACCTTATTAGTTATTTATTACACTGACCATAGGTAATTATTTTATTAAACAGGGTATATTTTGTTCCCATCTATTGAGTTTGGACCTAGCTCGATCATCCATACATTCACTCATTACGAGTTTATTTTCAAAATATGTATATATATATATATATGTGTGTGTGTGTGTGTTTTCCCCACAATCTTTGAATGTTAGAGAGATATAAAATAAAATTTATATTTCCATCGTTTTTGATTATTCTCTTCATATTCTTAATTCCTTGTACAAATTTTATCGTGTGGTTTTTCTAAACACCGTTGTATCATAAACTCGTTTCACTTATATTTACGTTGTACCTAAGGAATTATTTTAAAATAACTTCTCACTCAATTATATATGTATTAATCTCGAGTCAGTTTGACTCAATATTTTCCTCTTAATCATTGAATATTGAATATCCATGAAGTAGAGATTAGAGGATTTTACTTATTTTGGCTTCGAACACTATCCTTCCTAACCAATTATTTTTTTCAAGAACTGATATTTGTACTTGAAGGACAGATATTTACACCTTCTTGGAACTTGTTTGAAATTCTAAAACCTCTTTCGAACTTCTTATGGATATAGTTGGAAGAATATTCGTGCCTTATAATGGCAAGACAGCAGCGCACTGTCGTCACTTATTTGAATTATCGAGACTTCGGGCTCACTACAGCCAGCAGCGCACTGGCGTGGCATGAGCCCCAAGTTGAAGTAATTTCGCGTAAGTTATCGAATGTTATCAAAACCATGTCCTAGTTGCCCTATTATGACTTTTTAGTTGTATGTTAATATTGGTAGAGCTAATAGAATATTCGGTACAATATCATATTTGAGTCATGAAACCAAGAGTTTACTGCAGTCAGATGTACACTGGCGAGGCATGGATTCTCGATGAAACGAATTTAGATATGCATATGGTTTTCGAATATCATAGAGGCTATATCTCTTATTGGCATATGACTATTAAATTTTTATGATCCGTAAAAATCTTGCCCTCTCGCCCCAAACTAATTTGGTATCATATCTCTCATTATGGTATTATAAATAAAACCTGTTGTCCTTCCCTTCTCACCTTTCCTTCTTATCTTCAAATCTCGAATCGTCATAGACTCCTCCTTATTTTAAACCTATTACTAGATTTTAATTAAATATTTTATTAGAGTCATGATCGCCCTTAGATTATGATTCTATGACCATAATCGATCGTGCTAAAACAATTTCAGTTTGGATCATCCTCAACAACTTTCGATCACGACTAGAATATTCGATTATATTTCAACAGTGTCAATTCAAATATCTTTCTAGACCCGTGCCTAAGTAAATGTTGTTTAAATAATTAATTGAGTTAATCGTGCCATACAAACTCGAATTTTGATCGTCCCTAAAATGACTTGGATTGTGACCAAACTATTTTGACCATAATCGTAATCGTGCCTACACTTCAACTCTATTATTGCTATAGCATCTAAATTTTACTCCACTATGATCATGAATAATTTGATCATGTTCATAGTCGCGCCAATTTTTTGAAATTTGGATCATGCTTGGATGACATGCATGATTAACCTTGATCGTGACCGCATCTTAGCTGTAAGTGATTTTTATATATCTGGTCATAACCTAAATTTTGACCGTTGACCATGTCCATTCCAACCACAGTTAATCCTGCCTAATGACTTTTCGTGGTTAAGCTAAATTCTACTTCGATTACATTCTTGACCATTATGACCAGACCCTTTTTTGAACTCCCCATTAATCCCAAAATACGTAGGACTAGGAACGTAGACATGTCAGCCGTATAATACATATACGTAAGCTGTAAAATACAATAACACCGTGAAAATTAATCTCATCCACAAAATAAGAAAATAAAGGATATCATATAATGAATGGTCTTAATACAATATGTTGGGTGGAGACACATCCACTACCAACCAAATAAAAGAAAAGAAGTACATGATATATAAAATATTTTGACGAAGGTAGCGAGATAGATCCAAGGCACGTCATCTTCGAATAAATGGAGAAGCCCACGACCTTGGCTAGAGTACCTGCGGAAGACATGAACACATACCTGGAGAGATAACCAGGTCCTCAAAGGGACGTAACAAGACACATAATATCATGCCAATATAACTGAACATAAATTACTCAAATAAATAAGTCAATTGAATTATAACATGATCCAATACACACCATTGAACTAGCGTACCATCCCCCCAACTAAACAAGGATAGGAGTGAAGTACAGGTAGGCAACTCTAGAGGGGGGTGAATAGAGTTTATAACGAAAATGATCAATTAGAAACTTAAACTCTTTTCACCAATAAAATAATCAGAGTAATATAAATACAGAAATAAAACAGTCAAAGAGCAAACGCAAATACAGTAAGATTTTTAACCTGGTTTTTCTCGTAGAGGACTAGTCCAGGCCTGAGAACTCTAGCTCAGGATTGAAAAGCATTATTTATGAAATAGGGTTACAACCACGTGCCTTTTCTTAGAAGAGCACGCCAAACTTCTTTCAATGATCGCTGTGGCAAAACTTAGAATTTTCCAAGTGACTTACAACTTCTTGCACTTCAAACTTCTAGCTGAATCGTACTGAGCAACTTGGACGGTTGGAAAGTTTGAAAGCTAAGTTGGATGGGAAGGTAAAGCTCTTTAATATGTAGGATATGTAAGAGAAGAAGAAGAGAAGATTGGATAATTTAAAATGGGAGAATTCAAGGCCTATTTATAGGGTTTTGGGTAGGCAGAATTCGGCCAGAATTCTGTGTCCAAAATTTAAATTTTTGGACAACTAGCAGTGATTAAGCCCTAAAAATTAGCTTCCTGTAATTTATGGGAGAGAGTTCGGCCCGAACTCTGTGTGGAGGCAGAGTTCGGCCCGAACTCTGTCTCCTTGAGACAGAAAGTTTATAAATGGGCTTTGGCTTGTTGGGCTGTTTTGGCTATTGGCTAAGTGGACTTATGAAGGTTAAGTCTAGCCCAAAGCTGCTTAGTATGACTCAACGTACATTTGCCTATACTCGAAAAATAATAAAATTACAAACTCCAGAATACACAAAGCAGCAATTTCTTCTGGCAGCTGTTGACTTGAACTGATGTGATGAGTTGATCGATTAAGAGCTTGATGTGTCAAATTGGACTATGACAAATATTATTTTGTTAATTGTCAAGATTAGGTTGACTGTGATCCGGTTTGGGTCAACAATCTCTCCCATTTTGATAATTGACAAAATATGATATTTGCATGTCTCAATATTCATACCTGGACACATTATAGCTCCCCCGTACTTGAACATGTCTGCTCTCCCGTAAAAGGATAATACCTGTGACCAGTTCTCATCCAAGTATACGATATATATAACTCATAACACAGTGTATCATGAAACCAAACAAAGACAAATATCAAGTGTTCTCCCCCTTTTGACAAAAATTAAAATGAAGAACAAAATAGAAGAGCAGTATAGAGACCATCCACATAATAAAGAATAATATGCTAGCAACAGTTGTTAATAAGTCTAATCAAAGCCAGAGGTTTTAACAAGTTTTGATAAAAACATAAATCCAGAAGCAAAAAAAAATAGTACATAAATGAAAAATAGTCCTAAGCATCAGTGGCAGTCAGTGATACAAAAGCCATGTCCATCATGGAGCATGCGAAGGCCCCGCACCATCGCAATCGGTACGTCGGGGATCAACAAAGGCTGAAGTCGGATCAAGATAACGACGAACCCAAGAATCATCAATACGATAACCGTCGCGGGACGGATCACGCATCATCAGAATCGGCATCGTCGGATGGGAGGCCATAGAAAACTGAATGTCATGGATGGAGTTGCTGAGCGCACTCATCTGCAGGGTGGTGCGATAGTCCATCTGCGTCCAGCGTTCGTCCTCCAAACAGAAGCGATCGCGAAGCATAGTCTGGATAGAATCAAGTGTAGCGGTGGACTCGGTCGCAGGGGAATCAGGAGCAACAAAGGGTGCAGGAGAGTCAAGCTCCTCAGCGGCATCGGACTCAAAGAAGGCCGCAACAGCAACAGTTCTCCGTGCCTTGGTCAGATAGACAGGCAGGGACAGAGACTGACTCTGATCTAAGTGGACATGAAAGGCTCGAAAGATCATGGAAAGATACATGGAATAAACCAAGGACTTTGGTTTAGGCCGAGCACGAATCATCCAGTCCATCATCGTACGGGGAAAGTTGAAAGGAATGTAAAAATGTAGAAAGTAGAGAGCGGTGATCTCATAGTAAGTGACTTCATCGGTCGATCCTACTGTCGGCAAGATCGAGGAAAAGATGATACGATGAAGCTCATAGAAGTGGTTATTGAGATGTTTAGCTTTAAGTTTTTGAGGATGTTCATTAGGAGAGCATAAATCATCCTTGAAACTTTCCAGAGTAGTCTCTCCAGGGAAGACAAAATCTCGGGCATCAACAAGCCGTTTCCAAGAGTTAGCGTCGGGCAAGCCAAGGAGATCGGCTAGCTCAAAATCATCAAAAGAGATGTTGATACCGACGACACGTGAGTAGATACGATCGCGGTCGGAAGTCATGTTACAATAGAACATTTGTATAGCATTCACAAAAATTGGTTCACGAATTGTAACAAGCTCATTGAGACACAAATCAAGAAAGTTTGGAAGATAGTCCGAGAGCACTGTAAATTTAATAGGGTGTCCGGGGAACACGCTATGATGACGAAAATCGGCAAACCATTCGTTAGAAGCCTCTAACGAAACAAAGATGTATGCATCATATGTGTCAGAATTTGGACGTGAAGGTAGGTTGAATAAGGGGTGGATCATGCCTTGAGGAGGAGGAGAAGGAGGAATAGGTTGAGGGTTTGGTGGAGGATTTGGTGGAGGGTTGGGTGGAGTAGTGGAGGATTCACCTTCACTCCTCCTTAGTCTCTTCCCTCTACCAAGCAACCTAGGATCCATGAATAAAAATTGAGAGAGATGAATGAAAAAGATGATATACCTCAAAAAGAGTGACCCAAGATGAAAGAGAATGATCCTAAGATTGAGCTCCTTGAGTTTTGAGTGGAATTACTGAAGGATTGGAGACTTTTAGGGTTAGGGTTTTGAGAGAAATTGGTTTGGAAAGGTTTGAAGAAGACAATGGAGAGGAGAGAGAGGGAGAATCCCGAGTTATAGAGGGTATGGTCGGCTGGTCGGGTTAAATCTGGGCCATCGGATCAAAAATAATGAAGGGCTATGAGTCATTTGAGGTTCTGGAACAAGGAGGCCGAACTCGGCCCGAACTCTGTGTAGGGGCAGAGTTCGGCCCGAGTTCTGGTCCCTTAGGCCAGAACTTCAAGCAGAAAATAGAAAAAAATTAGAAAAAAATTGAAGAAACTTAAGGGAATAAATTTCACTATAAAATGGCCAAGTAGAAAATTGGCAAAAGTAAAACGAATATAGGAAACGAAATAAAGTTAGAAAATTTAAATGTGTCAAGTTATAAATAAAATTTAACCATATAATAAACAAGGAGTTATGACACAAATCAGTACGGTGAAACTGCCATGGGGTAGCTGTAGGGGCCGGATCCCAGCTAGCGGTAGTCCGAAGACTAGTGCACCATGTCGCTTAGGCTTTTACGTCTTGTTGTCAGAAGGACCCTTTCGGCTTGTACCCATAGCAAAGTCATCATAGAGAATCGTGACATATGTAAAACCCCAGAATTTTTGGATTATTTTATTTATTTATTTATTTATTTGACTTAAATAGGATTTTATGAAATTTGTGAATATCTTTAAATTAAATAGTTATTATTATAGATGACCTTAGCCATGGTTGAGTTTGAATATGCAAGACGACTAGAAAGTATGGCATGCCTAGCATTGTTGGGTGCTTTAACTAGCATGCTAGCCATGTTAGAAGTGCCATGGTCATACGGTAGTCCCTTGCATATAAACCATTCAAATCATGGCACAAGTCATAATTTTTATTTAAATAATTAGTAAGAAAGCCTTTATGACTTTTTAGGAGACCCGGTTGCACCAAACCTTCCCAAACCTGTTCCAAGCCGAACCCAACCCTATGTAGGAATGTTGGGCATTAAAAAATATTAATAATTACACTTATTTTTATTTAATTCATATTTTGTAATATAATTACATAGAATTAAATAGTTCTATATTAGGAAACCCCTTTTTAAATCCTCAATCCAATCAACTAGCCAACACCAAACAACCAAATCATGCCAAGTGGACCCCCACCATGTTAATTTTGGCCAAATAAACCCCCCATGGCTAAATGCATCAAATTAAATAGGATTTAAATCCTAGATTGCTTAAAATTCATTTAAGGATATGTTAAATATACCAACTTATCCCAAACCTTAACCAAATCCTAATCTTTCTTTGCCCACCTTGTGGCCGACCACTTCTCCCTATCCCCTCTCTATTTTTGGCAGCAATCTCCCTTCTCATAGCCTCCACACATCATCACTTCATTATACATCTTTTCCTCCTTCACAAAAACTCATCTCCTCCACCATACATCCATCCAACCCCTCAAAACAAACCCTAAAAAACTTCATCCCCCCATCCAACCCTCTATAGCCATTATTAACTCTCCCATACTCATCAAGAGAGGTTTAGCACGCGAGGATAGCGAAAAAGATTGGAGCTGTGGTGAAGAGAAGTCATCACCACCCTTTCTAGCAAGGATCTTTGTTAAGAATCCTAATCTTTTCTTCTAAAAACTTTTGTTATAATTCTGTAGAATATATGTTATTAAATCTGTAGAAATTATATTTTGATGAATTTTTGTTATATTTAATGATCCATAAAAGTTTCATGTATTATAGGCATAATATCCATGTTCCGGTAGGGTCAAATTAACACCATTGTGAAGGAACTACTAGTTATTGATGCCTATTCTTGAAACTGAATTTTATGTGTATTCATATACATAAATTAGGATTTTTTAATTATTTTTCCATGAATTTAGCAACTCAATTCTGGTCGAGAAAATTATAGGTCAAAACTAGCTAATTTCGGGCGACCTGCTGACCTAGAATGATCCGAACTTATAGTATAATCTTACCCTTGTATCTCTGATATTATTCTAGAAAATAAAGTATTCTAATTTTTTTAAATTATATTTTTGGGTTATTTTATCAATTATGAGTAATTAACTATGTTTCGGACACGTTTCGGGTTAACTAGCTAACTTAGTAATCAACTAGTCATAAATGCCTTTAGAAACATCAATTCTGTAACTTTAGAGTTAATTCTATATAAAATTAGTTTAAATAATATTTAAATGATTTTTATATGATTTCTAAGTATAGTATTGAAGTAGGGGCGTAACTGACTAATTGGGAGTTGGAAACCCAAAAACAGTGTTCGGTGTCTCGTGGAGCCTGTATGTGATTGTATAGGTCTAAAGGGTCCCACAAAAAATTGAATATAATCTTAAAACATTATCTTGACTAATTAAGTCATATTGTAAGTTCATGAGTAGTGGCTTAGTTTAGTTAATTAATTATCTAGGAGCGTCGGGTTCCAAAGGCATGGACACGAGAGCGAAACTTTATCCTCACATCGCAAAACCAGGTAAGTATACTGTAACGTCCCAGTCCCAAAATACGTAGGACTAGGTACATAGACATGCCAGCTGTATACATACGAAGTATACTCCAATATATGGAAACCTCGTATGAATACATAAGCCGTAAAATGCAGTAAACCAAGAGTAATCTAATCTCATCCACGAAATATAAGAATAAAAGATGTCATATAATGATAATGAATTGTCCTTGATACATATAGTTGGGCGGAGACAAATCCACTACCAACTATGAAAAGAAATACAAGACATATAAAGAATAATTTTGGCTAGCGAAGCGAAGACGATCTAAGCGCAATCATCCTCGAAGAAATAGAGATGGTCACAGCTAGAGCTAGAGCACCTGCGAAAGACAAGAACACACACCTGGAGAGATAACCAGGTCCTCAGAGGGACGTAACAAGACACATAATATCATGCCATACAAACTGAATAAATATTGCTCAAATAAATAAGGAATGCCTACAATAGGGTACCTAACCATACTATAGTGAAAATGCAATAAAGAAAAAACCTTTGATACATGGGCTGGATCAGAAATATCATGGATCAGGACCGTACCTCCCAATGGAGATAACCGACAATCAGGACCGTACCTCCCACTGGAGATAACCGGCTATCAGGACAGTACCTCCCACTGGAGATAATCGACAATCAGGACAGTGCATATATGAACCATACAAAGGAGCTGTTCTTCCCACCCAATGCCTACCATGTTGTATCCATAATAGTAAACCTCTATAACCGCTAAGTCAAACTAGCATGCAATTTCTATTAGCGGTTATTCCTATCGCACGGCTTATACGCACCGGTGGCCAGCCAGTCACGCATGTCCGTGTTCTACATGCGACACACAATTTCGTGATACAACATGTCATGGCCATAAATGCAATACACAAGGTGGTCTTTTATATCTAAGTTTAATGTGTAAGAAAAGTAATACATAGCAGGAAATATAAATGAACAGTAAGTTCTAACAGGTTATGCCATGTATCACAGTTTATTTTGCATAAAGAAAATAAATAATGCATAAAATATGAGCTAAAATAAATAAACAGCAAATGCAAGGTGTCTTGCCTGAGGTCCTTACTGGAGAAACCGACAATCCCGTTGGGTACAGAATAGTCACAGGGCTACAAAAGATGAACTCAGACGATGTGACAAACTTCTAAAATAAAAACCAAAAATAAAATATTCCGAAATTTTTTTAGGAAAAATATATGATGTGTATTTTTCTGTCAGTATTCTGAAACTTCAAACGGATCGTGATTCTGATTCCTGGTTCTCCCAGAATCTCAAAAACAATAAAACGTGTCAGATTTCGGACCACTGACACTCCACAAATTTTTCAGAAAATTAAGTTCTGAATTTATGAAAATAAAATATATATTCAGAAAATATACCTCAATACGATTCCAACAAAAAAACTGGAGGTCAAAAGGAGTCCGGAGTTGGGAGTTATGGTCATTCGAAGTTGCTACAACCTTTGAAAATTGAGGCTGAATTTATGACGAAAAAAATAGAGAAACTTTGACAAGGATGGTTTGAAAGATGATTTGTGGTGAAAATAATATGGAGGAGTACCTGCCTATTTATAGGATGTGGAAATTCCCAATTAGATAAGAATTATGATTCCTTTAAACCCAATTTAAATATTTCCTAATTTAATTTAAAAGCAATAATCAAATCCAAATCCAAATCCAAATCTAATTTAAATCAAATCAAATTCTCTTAGTTTAAAATCAAATCAATTAAATCCAATTTAAATCTATTCAAATTTTTAGCTCAAAATCAAATGGGATAAACAAATTTTGAATATTTAACTATTGAAATAAATCCAAAAAAATCAAATCAAGATTTAAATGGCCACCATAACTTCCAAATATATTTTTCAAAATACCAATAATAATAATTTCGAAAATAATAAATATTTTTAAATATCTTTTTAAATAATAAAATATTTATTAATAAATCTCAAAAGTTATATTTTTATTTAAAATAGACTAATAAATAATTACGAAATATATGTATGCATGAATAATGCATACATGATTATGCTTTTCCTAGTATACAATGAAATATTATTTATGATTAATAACTGCTAAAAATAAAAAGACTTTTTATAGCAAGAATAATAATTATATAATATTTTGAAAGTGTATAATAAAATAGAAAAAATACTTTTCTAAAATATGTACGCTCGCACATATTCGCACTTAACGAGCAACTACGAAAAATAAAATTTCGTGCGCGACGTACAGTACGACTATACGACGTACAATACAAAATTTTTAAATCAGTACCAAATTTAATATATATAAAAAAAATATAGTAGAAATTTAGGGGTTTTACATCCTACCCAACTTAAAAGAATTTCGTCCTCGAAATTAAGAATTAGGAGGGGTGAGAAGGCACAACGGTAGATAGGAGGGTTTAAGGAAGTTTATATGGTCGTAGTCTAGGTTGAGGGTATGATTAAGAGACGATTGTAATAACTCTTAGATTCAAGTGATTAGAAAGTCAAGATTGTAAATTTAGTGTAGAGGGAAAAGTCGAGTAGTTCAAGACAAAGATATGGTTACATTGGGTGGTAATGGTCATGGTGATAGGACAGTTAGAGGAGTTTTAGTACGATGCTTTCTTCCTTCTAAAATAGGTGAAGGCGAACACAATATAGAGTTCGAAGGAGGCGTTATCGAATACGAATACGTGGTTCAAAGGTGACCGAATAATTTAAAAGAAGTTGTCAAGGCAGTTGCGGATGGGACTCTAGAGGACAAGTTTAGCTATGTCCCCATCCACGTAGAACGATAGATAAAAGTGAACCAAAGTGCACTCGGTTGATCAGAACATTATGCACCGGCTCTGATTAGACAATATGTTAGTGGGTGCACCCAATAAAATATGTCATGATCAAGCTTGATAACGAAATAAGCTTGCAAAACTGAAGCTACATTAGCAGCGCGAGATAGTCAAAATATGAGCAAGGGAGGTACTGATGAAGGAAATTTTAAATAGTTCCAGATCTTTTAAGATCAAGGCTCGCCCGAAGTTCGGTCCTATACAGTTGTCTTGGTTGACTAGCTAAGTTAGGGTCCTCTGAACTTATAGGCTAAGCAAACTTATCTACATGGGTCATAAAGACAAAGGCTTTGTTGGGCCGTGAGGTATTCTACCCAACTTACAAGAGTTAAACTAGTAATGGGATGAGATAATGGGTTAAGCAATCAAGATAAAGCACAAATTTAAGCATTTAAGGAACTAAGTAGAACAAAATTCACCTATCGGATTAACGGATTGAGTCAAGTTTGGATCTCTTAATTGAAGTCGAAAAGTATTTTGGTGTTGGTAGAGGTTATAGTTTGGCCATTTTGACCATAAAGTCATATCAAGAAATAGAGTACAAGGAGATGGGTTTTGGTGGGATATGATATGTCTACAGGAAGGTGGACTTGTCTAGGTCTTACATATAAAATTTGTTGGAAGGAAAAGTGTAGTGTTGTACTCCAAATATATAAGTCACGGTAGGGGATGCCAGAAGATCAAAAATCGAAAGTGGGAGTTCACGAGGTGATAATTAATGCAAAAAATAAAGAAGATCAAGTTAAAACGTGAAATAAAATTAATTAAAGAATCCATTAAAATAATTTAGAAACACAATTCCGGAGAGAAGATAGTCTCCTAGATGAATACAATTAAGGAACCATTAACTCATTATTCAAATTGCAAATGGGTTAGAAGGTTGCAATTAAAAGATCTAGAATTGAAGGAAGGTCGAGTAAGTCGAGGTAAAAATACAGTCACATAGCTGGGTAGATGACTAACAACACTTGTGTATATACTACTATCATGGTCATGAGTGATATGGCAATTAGTGTGGAATACTTCTAACTCATTAGGGCTACCTTTGTGGCCTATCATTAATATTTTAACTCAAGTTTTCTCCAAAAGTTTTAAAAAATAAACTTTCAAAAATATACCACCAAAATTTGTATTTACTCCAAGCTGTTCAAATTCATCAAAAAAATTTAAATCACTCTCATAAATCTCAAAGCAAAATTTTATCACGTTACTACTAAGCTTTTCCAAAATTAATGTTTAAATTCAACTATTTAACTCAAGCGTCATAATTTACGAATCCATAAAAATTTCACAATCAATCAAAAATTTAACACTCTAAAATTTTTAATTAATTTATAATAAAACTCTTAGCATATTAAAAGTAACCTCAAAAAATTAAGCTCAATGCTCTCATCAATTTTAACTTCTATTTATGCTATGTTATTCCAACAAACTCACAACTTTTAAATGGTAACTTCCTTTAATCAATCAAAATAACTTTCCATCACATCCTTCGAAATTCTTCAAAAAAAATTAATATTAGCAATCCCACATTAAACTAAATTTTCAAATAATCTTATCAGTCAAAATCTATTTTTTTTTACCAAAAATCTAAATAGATTTTTAAATCCTCAATCATAGGACACAATAAAGAAAAATTCTCAAAAATCGTTTTCATAACTTTCAAATATTTTAAACCAAAATTCACCGCCATTACTTCCCCTTAAAATTTAAAATTTTATAAACACGAAAACCGCAAGTTGTACAACTCCGTTTAAATAATTTCTACGACCATTTTTAAAAGCTAAGATCATTTTCAAACCAAATATATAACTGTTCAAGGTGCATAACTATAATACAATAAATCATGAACATTAAAACTCGAAAATCAAATAAATTTTATATTTATTCAAAGATGTATATCTATCACCCAAACTCATAAATATCACAACTCGAAAGGCAAATCAATTTTATACTTGTGCAAGGATGTATAACTATAATCCAATAAATCATAAATATCAAATCTTTGAAAATCAATCAATTTCTTAAACCAAGTATGAAATTCTATAAATCCTCTGGTGTTTACTATTTAAAAATCTAAAAGGTTAAAACTTTTCGTAGTAATATCCTACTTTACAAATTACTAATCATTAAATCACACTAAAAAAACCCTTTAACTCAATTAGAGTCTTAAATGTATTTCCAATTGCCAATATAACCATTCTAGCTCTATGTGTTTGACCTATGAGCATATACTAGTGTAGTCATCTTCCTAGTTGACACTTAACACGAAAATAAGAATCAACGGTAGAAAGGAATCAAGCAAGATGCAATTCAAGGAAGTCGAACGAGAGTTCAGAATTTGAAGCCAAGGGAAGAGGTCAAGCTGTATGGATGAGATTCCTATAATTCTAATTCTATGTTGCAGGTTCACATCGGTATAGTAACGTAACCGAAGTGACAAACTCGACCTGCATGGGCCACCACAAAAACATGTAACGTCCCAGTCCCAAAATACGTAGGACTAGGTACATAGACATGCCAGCTGTATACATATGAAGTATACTCCAATATATAAAAATCTCGTATGAATACATAAGCCATAAAATATAGTAAACCAAGAGTAATCTAATCTCATCCACGAAATATAAGAATAAAAGATGTCATATAATGATAATGAATTATCCTTGATACATATAGTTGGCCGGAGACAAATCCACTACCAACTATGAAAAGAAATACAAGACATACAAAGAATAATTTTGGCTAGCGAAGCGAAGACGATCTAAGCACAATCATCCTCGAAGAAATAGAGATGGTCACAGCTAGAGCTAAAGCACCTGGGAAAGACAAGAACACACACCTGGAGAGATAACCAGGTCCTCATAGGGACGTAACAAGACACATAATATCATGTCATATAAACTGAATAAATATTGCTCAAATAAATAAGGAATGCCTACAATAGGGTACCTAACCATACTATAGTGAAAATGCAATAAAGAACAAACCTTTGATGCATGGGCTGGATCAGGAATATCAGGGATCAGGACCGTACCTCCCACTGGAGATAACCGACAATCAGGACCGTACCTCCCACTGGAGATAACCGGCTATCAGAACCGTACCTCCCACTGGAGATAATCGGCAATCAGGACAGTGCATATATGAACCATACATTAAGGAGCTATTTTTCCCACCCAATGCCTACCATGTTGTATCCACAACAGTAAACCTCTATAACCACTAAGTCAAACTAGCATGCAATTTCTATTAGCGGTTATTCCTATCGCACGGCTTATACGCACTGGTGGCCAGCCAGTCACGCATGTCCGTGTTCTACATGCGACACACAACTTCGTGATACAACGTGTCAAGGCCATGAATGCAATACACAAGGTGGTCTCTTAAATCTATGTTCAATGTGTAAAAAATGTAATACATAGCAGGAAATATAAATGAACAGTAAGTTCTAACAGGTTATGCCATGTATCACAGTTTATTTTGCATAAAAAAATAAATAATGCATAAAATATGAGCTAAAATAAATAAACAGCAAATGGCAAGATGTCTTGCCTGATGTCCTTACTGGAGAAACCGACAATCCCGTTGGGTACAGAATAGTCACAGGGCTACACAAGATGAACTCAGACGATGTAACAAGCTTCTAAAATAAAAACCAAAAATAAAATATTCCAAATTTTTTTAGGAAAAATATATGATGTGTATTTTTCTGTCAATATTCCGAAACTTCAAACGGATCGTGATTCTGATTCCTGGTTCTCCCAGAATCTCAAAAACACTAAAACGTGTCAGATTTTGGACCACTGACACTCCACAAATTTTTCAGAAAATTAAGTTCCGAATTTATGAAAATAAAATTTATATTCAGAAAATATACCTCAATACGATTCCAACAAAAAAAACTGGAGGTCAAAAGGAGTCCGAAGTTGGGAGTTATGGTCATACGAAGTTGCTACAACCTTTAAAAATTGAGGCTGAATTTATGACGAAAAAAAGAGAGAAATTTTGACAAGGATGGTTTGAAAGATAATTTGTGGTGAAAATAATATGAAGGAGTACCTGCCTATTTATAGGATATGGAAATTCCCAATTAGATAAGAATTAGGATTCCTTTAAACCCAATTTAAATATTTCCTAATTTAATTTAAAAGCAATAATCAAATCCAAATCCAAATCTAATTTAAATCAAATCAAATTCTCTTAGTTTAAAATCAAATCAATTAAATCCAATTTAAATCTATTCAAATTTTTAGCTCAAAATCAAATGGGATAAATAAATTTCGAATATTTAACTATTGAAATAAATCCAAAAAAATAAAATCAAGATTTAAATGGCCACCATAACTTCCAAATATATTTTTTAAAATACCAATAATAATAATTTTGAAAATATTAAATATTTTTAAATATCTTTTTAAATAATAAAATATTTATTAATAAATCTTGAAAATTATGTTTTTATTTAAAATAGACTAATAAATAATTATGAAATATATGTATGCACGAATAATGCATACATGATTATGCTTTTCCTAGTATACAATGAAATATTATTTATGATTAATAACTGCTAAAAATAAAAAGACTTTTTATAGCAAGAATAATAATTATATAATATTTTGAAAGTGTATAATAAAATAGAAAAAAATATTTTTCTAAATTATGTACGCTCGCACATATTCGCACTTGACGAGCAACTACGAAAAATAAAATTTCGTGCGCGACGTACTGTACGACTATACGACGTACAATACAAAATTTTTAAATCAGTACCAAATTTAATATATATAAAAAAAATATAGTAAAAATTTAAGGATTTTACATATACCTTGCATCCCTCTACAGTTTATTTACATGCATATCTCTATTATTATATAGTTTTACTAGTTAATTATTGACATGTGATTTGTATATCGTGCATGCTAGCATTTATATATATAATTTTGTTCATAGTTAATTTTGTAGTTCATATTGGATTGGTTCTACCGTGTATCTTGATTGGGTCGTGTCGTGTCATCACCTTTACTTGGAATGAGTCGCATTGTGTCATAGGATGAATAAGTCATAACAGAACTGATGTACCTTGAATTCTTGAAGCTAACCTGCGAGTCCACATTAGGGGCGAAGGTTAGTAGCTATTTGTATCTTAATTTTGTAATACTAACCTGCGAGTCCACATTAGGGGCGAGGATTAGTAGTTATATGTTCCGCACCTGCGAGTCCACACTAGGGGCGAGGGTAATTCTTGAAGCTAACCTGCAGTACATACTAGGGGCAGGGGTTAGTAGTTATCTATTCCGCACATGCGAGTCCACACTAGGGGCGAGGATGTTTCCTTGAAGCTAACCTGTGAGTCCACACTAGGGGCGAGGGTTAGTAGTTCTACAAACCTGTGAGTCCACACTAGGGCGAGGGTTTGAGTATTCGATTGGTTATCAGTTGACATCGTGACATCGTGTTCTCTTGTTCTTCTCCAGCAGTTTGTTTATGCGTAGTGGTTCATCCAGTCGTGTATAGCCGTGTTTTCGTGTTGATTGGTCTTTTTCTGTTTATTTCCTGTATTTCCTTTATTGCATGATAAACTGCTAGATAGGCATGTTTTTATGTATCTTGCTATGTCTCCTGAGGACCTGATGATCTTTTCAGATTTAGTGATTGCATGGAGATAGCTAGTAGTTCTGGATGGCGGATGAGATGATATGCTTGTGGGATTCAGGTATCGTTATTACGTTTGTTATCCTTTCGTGCTTTGCATTCCTATTAATGAGATATCCTGCTTATTGATTCAGTTTAGAGACTCTTGTTGTATTTTTTGAGTCTTATCGGACATATATGCTAGTGGGCTGCAGACTACGACCCATAGTGTTCATTCATGCTTCGTATGCTTATTGTGGATTTGAGATATAGATTTTTTTACCATGATTTGGTAGTTTACCATAGCCGTAAAAGTATTTATGTATTTGAGTCGGGCTAGAGTCCGCTTGATGCGTAGCTAGCTTGCTCACGCTCTTGCGTCCGAAAAGCGGATGCGGGTCGTGACAAGTTTTTTGGTGGCCCATGCAGGTCAGAGCATATCGTATCGGTTACGTAACTGTACTGATACGAGCCTGCGAATATGACTAAACCTTTAAAAATCTCAATCCACTATGCCTTGAAAAATTCTTTTAGAAATTTCTCTACAGTCCTTGAACTTCATATTTACTCTCGATTACTCTTCCTTTGCTTTCTCGTATCCTTGATTCTTGTCTATTCCTATTTCGGAGCGACGAATAATCGTGCTATATAGGATTTATCAAAAAGAATTCTTAAGTTATAGTGTAAGTTTGCTTATTGTATTGTGATTGCTTGATAGATAAGGGATATTATAGATGCCATATGCCATAGGGCATCATGTGTTTGATGAGGTAGTTTGACCAAAGGTGGGTAGACGTTCTAGAAATGGCTAAATGATCTTACTAGGTTACACCCTTTATGGTAGTCGCTTGATCAAGAATAGAGGAGTAGTTTTAGAGTAGAGATTGACCCTGTACTAGAAGAACCTAAATATAGGCTAACCCAGCCCATTTAGCATTATGCCCTACCAGTTGTAAAGTTGTATTAGACAGATTGGTAGGTATCATTTAGATTGATTAGGTGACATGAGACTTATATAATTGTGACAATAATATGGTTAGAAGGGCAAACCTTCAACGTCATTATTGTAAGACCGTTGGTACCAAGAATAGCGACTAGAGATAACCATCAATAGTTTTATGATAGAGATGTAGTAAACCAAATTATTTATGATTGATTATTACTTGAGTTATTAGGAGACACCGTAGTGATATAGCGTATTCTTTGAACTATTCCTAGTTACACTAGCGCGGTTCTTTGTTAGTGAGCCTAATTTTAATTTCGAGGACGAAATTCTTTTAAGGTGAATAGGATGTAAAACCCCAGAATTTTTGGATTATTTTATTTATTTATTTATTTGGCTTAAATAGGATTTTATGAAATTTGTGAATATCTTTAAATTAAATAGTTATTATTATAGATGATCTTAGCCATGGTTGAGTTTGAATATGCAAGACGACTAGAAAGTATGGCATGCCTAGCATTATTGGGTGCTTTAACTAGCATGCTAGCCATGTTAGGAGTGCCATGGTCATACGGTAGTCCCTTGCATGTTAACCATTCAAATCATGGCACAAGTCGTAATTTTTATTTAAATAATTAGTAAGAAAGCCTTTATGACTTTTTAGGATACCCAGTTGCACCAAACCTTCCTAAACCTCTTCCAAGCCGAACCCAATCCTATGTAGGCATATTGGGCATTAATAAATATTAATAATTACACTTATTTGTATTTAATTCAGATTTTGTAGTGTAATTACATAGATAGAATTAAATAGTTCTATATTAGGAAATACCTTTTTAAATCCTCAATCCAATCAATTAACCAACTCACCAAACAACCAAATCATGCTAAGTGGACCCCCACCATGTTAATTTTGGCCAAGGAAAACCCCATGGCTAAATGCATCAAATTAAATAGGATTTAAATCCTAGATTGCTTAAAATTCATTTAAGGATATGTTAAATATACCAACTTATCACACTACAAAAATTTGTCAGATTAGCGACGGCTAAATACGTCGCTGACCGAGGTGAAAACGTCGCTAAATTAATTTAGCGACGTTTAACGCGACGTTTCGGGAACGACGGAAAAAAAAAACGGTCGCTAAACGAGAAAACGTCGCAAAACGTTGCTAAGGCGACGTTATTTGGCGATGTCATTCACGTCGCTAGTTAGCGACGTAATTTGTGACTTTATTGGTTGACGCTAATTAGCGACGTAAACGACGACGTTATTGTGTTGTCGCCGTTCGGCGACACTCTTGCGACGTTTTGGCAACGACGAACTGACATCAGATTATGGTGCCACGTGTTGCCACGTCAGCATTTAGCGACACTTTTAGCAACATTTATTAACGTCGCTATTGTTTAGCGACTAATGTTAACGTCGCTAAATAAAAAAATAAAAATAGGTTCCATAATGCAAATGGTGCTGGAGCTGGAGCCTGAGCCAAAATACAGAATCCAATCCCTGGGTTCGCCGACCCCCTTGGTGGAACACTCAACACCGGCACGCATAATACATTCCAGAATATACAAAAAATATAAAGAAAAAAATACTATCCGCAACGAACAATGTCAATATATAATATCCTCAACAAACCAAATCAATATCCGCAAATATGTACAAACTCAGTATCCTCAATGAAAAAATTGAATATCCCCAAATACGTACAAAGTCAAAATACAAAATACAGAATCTAATCCCTCGGTTCACCGAAAATACAAAAACAAAGATCGACACACAGTTCTAATTCATATGTGTTTTAAGTGTAAGAACGGATGGCTCAGAACATAACCCAAAATTCATTCTAGCATACATTAGTGTGAATCGTCTATGTTCTGTACATATGGTGTAGTATAGGTTCTTATCGAATCTAGTATCTAGTATCTGAAGAATGTAACAGAATCAAGATGAACTCACATAATGTAATACTAAAATATCATCTACTACTATATAAGATATAGTGATAGGTTGTCGTATCATCATTGCCGAGGGATGAGGGTCGGAGGACAGTCAACTTTATCTACGGCTACATAGTTTCTGCCTCGCCAGTCGAATGGCTGCAGGAACAATGTTGAAGAACAGATGGCAACTCTAGAGGGGGGTGAATAGAGTTTATATAGAAAATTACCAATTAAAAATAACTCTTTCACGAATTATAAATAATCAGAGTAAAATAAGAAAAGTAAATGAAGTGCAAGAAAGCATACATAAACACAGCGATTTTAACCTGGTTTTCCTCGTGGAGGACTAGTCCAGGCCTGAAAACTCTAGCTCAGGATTAAATCCACTATTTGTGAAATAGTAGTTTACAACTCGTGCCTTTACTTCAGAAGAGCACGTCAACTTCTTACAGAGGATCGCAGTGGCGATTTTCTTGGAATTGTCCAAGCGACTTCTTCAACTCTTGCACAAGAATCCTAACTGAGAGATGCTGAGCACTCGAGACTTAGGAGGCTTGTGGCTAGTAGATGGGAAGGGTATGGCTTATTTGAGCTATAAGAGAGAAGAGAAGAGAAGATTGGATGATTTGAAATGAGAGAATTCATGCCCTATTTATAGTGTTTTTATAGGCAGAATTCGGCCAGAATTCGGGTAGGAAAATTCAAATATTTGGCCGTTGGACAACTAGCAACCAGCTAACCCTGAAATTAGAGTTCCTGATTTCTAGGGGACAGAGTTCGGCCCGAACTCTGTGTGGAGGCAGAGTTCGGCCCGAACTCTGTCTCCAGAGCACAGAGTGGTTCTAAGGAGACCATTGGGTAATTTCTGGTTTGGTGGAGCTTGGGATTATTGGGTAGGCTATAGTCTAAGTTTCAAGAGCTCAGCATGACTCAGATTACATTAGTCTAGACTCAAAGAAAGTGTAAAATACAGACTCGAATTCAACTGAGAAACGGAGGCTGAGCTGTCGTCTGTCTTGAGCTTAATGTAGACGTCGTGTGTCGTATTGAATTATTACATATATTATTTAGTCAATGTTGTCAATATTTGGTTGACTGTGACTTTGTGTCAACAATCTCCCCCATATTGATAATTGGCAAAATAATATATGTATATTCAACATTCATACCTGGACACAGTTGATTATAGCAACATAGCTCCCCCATAATCGATGCCGAGCTAGAAATAATAGCTCCCCCGTAATCAGTGAACGGTGCTGAGCTAGAAGCAATAGCTCCCCCGTAAATAATGCATTGAACCTGTTGGCCTGATAAATAATATCTCTAAAAAGCACAAACAAGCACAGATATATGAAAGAAACAAATATATCCAGAATATACATAGTTCTCCCCCTTTTGGCATTTAGCAATATAGACTGCAGATGAATGAATAGCATAGAAACTGCAGTATAGACAATTAATAGTGATGCAACCACACCAAGCAGAGAAGAAACAGTATATGAATAATCAAAATGAGTCACTAGCATAAAATATAAAACTACGATAAGCATAAAATTTCATCACACAGAACCAAATGTCAAACACACAACCAGAGTTGTAGAACATCCAAGTACATAAATCCAAAAACAAACTAAATAACTAGAAATCAAAATGCAGAAACTAAGATCATCATCATCAGCAGCAGCAGATAGTAGCCAATCTCCATCACGGAGCACGAGAAGGCCCAGCAGAGTCTGAATGATCAGTGAATAAACGGCTGGGGTCCACTATAGCAGCATCCGGATCCAGGTACCGCATGACCCAGGGGTCGTCAATGCGATATCCAGCGCGACCAGGATCCCGCTCCATGAGAATGGGCATAGAGGGGTGACGAGACATGGAATACCGGATATCGTGCAGCGAGTTGCTGAGGGCACTCATCTGCAGGGTAGTCCGATAGTCCATCTGAGTACAGCGATCGTCCTCCAAATGCGAAACGATCTCTGAGCATGGTCTGGATGGAGTCAAGAGTAGCAGGAGGAGGAGGCGCATCCTGTCCAAGTGGAGGGGCGTCGGGCTCCTCATCATCAGAATGCTCAGAAGTGTCAGGAGAAGCAACGACTGCCTGAAGACGTCGTGCCTTGGACAGGAAAGCAGGAGCAGACAAGAACTGACAGTCATGAATAGGAATGATGAACGCACGAAAAACCATAGGAAGGTATAAAGGATAAACCAAGGCTCTTGGTTTCTTCCCACAGTTTATCATCCAGTCCATCATTGTCCGTGGAAGATTGAAGGGGATACGATAATGAAGGTGATACAAAGCAGAGATCTCAAAATATGTAACTTCATCGGTGGAGCCAGCTTTTGGCAAAATAGTGTTGAAAATAATTCGATAAAGCTCATAGAAATATGGGTTGAGGTGCTTGGCCATAAGCTTACTATGACTTATGTTAGGAGCACATAATTCCTCTTTGAAACTTTCAAGAGAAGTTTCACCAACAAATTGGAATTGGCGAGCTTCCACAAGCTTATTTCAAATATCGAGATCTTGAAGTGCAAGATACTCGCCCAACTCAGAAGCATCAAAAGAAATATCAATACCGGCAACCCGGGAATAGATGTGAGTGGCATCGTGAGTCAAGTTACAATAGAACATTTGTATGGCGCTACGATAAATAACAAAGTTTGAAGCCACTAACTCATTTAAGCAAAGATCTTGAAACAATGATTCAAATTGTGAGAAAATGGTAAAATTAATGGGATGTCCCGCGAAGACCCGACGAGTCCGAAAGTCGTTAAAACCACTCGTTGGAGGCATCTAGCGATACAAACAATCGGTCGTCATAAGTATTAGGGTCGCGGGAAGGAGGTAGATTGAACAACGGATGATGGGGTTGTGGTTGTTCAACGGGTTGCTCAATGGGAGGAGGAAGATTCGAAGAGGAAGCACCCTCGGTTCGGATCCTCTTCCCACGATTGGGCAAGCGAGGAGCCATTTGCAAAAAAATAGAGAACTTGAAATTGAGAGAAAGAAGGAGATATACCTGAAATCAACAACAAACAGTGGAAGAGAATGATAAGAAACCCCTTTCCCTTGATTTTGAGGAGTAATGGAGCACTCTTGATAGAAAACTAGGGTTAGGGTTTGTAGAAAAAAGTTTGGAGAGGTGGAGAAGAAGGAAAGAATGAAGGAGAGAGATGAAAACCTGAAAATAAAGAGAGGGTTTTCTTTGGTCGGAGGAAATCTGGACCGTACGATCTAAAATGATTAAACGGCTGAGGCTGTCCCCGACGCTGGAACAATGGGACCGAACTCGGCCCGAACTCTGTTGGGGACAGAGTTCGGCCCGAGTTCTGGATCCTTGTTCCATAACAGAAAAATGGGCTAGAAGATAGAAAAAATGGTTAAGTGTTGAAAAGGAGTTAGAAATGAGGATAAAAGCTTAATAAAATCAATCAAATAGATAGAGAGGTATACTAATATCAGAATGAACTTAGAAAATATCAAGTAGACAATAATAAATCAAAATGAACCATATAATAAACAAGGAAATATATTATAATTCAATAGTTTGAATTTGCCATGGGTTAGCTGCAGGGGCCAGATCCCAGCTAGCGGTAGTCCTGAGGACTAGTGCACCGTGTCGCTTAGGCTTTTACGCCTTGTTGTCAGAAGGGCCCTTTCGGCTTGTACCCATAGCAAGTTCATCGTAAGAGAATCATAATATAATCGATATTTACGCAGGTGAGTTTCAATTTATGACAGCTTCATCTAAAATTCCAAGTTCACGATAAAGGAAATTGAAGCGCTCTTCGGATAATAGCTTAGTAAAAAAATCTGCTAGCTGATGATCAGTGTCAATAAACTCTAAGTTAATCGTGCCATTTTGCTGATGATCACGCAAAAAGTGGTGTCTGATTTCAATATGTTTTGTGCGTGAGTGACAGATAGGGTTCTTAGTCAAGTTAATAGCACTAGTATTGTCACAGAATATAGGAATGTGCATGAAAGATAGATTATAGTCTTCAAGGGTTTGCTTCATCCACAGAATTTGTGCACAACAACGCCCAGCTGCGATGTATTCAACTTCTGTTGTGGATAGTGCGACAGAATTCTGTTTCTTGCTAAACCAAGAGACTAAAGCCTTTTCTAATAAATGACACGTACCGCTTGTACTTTTACGGTCGACCTTGCATCCAGCAAAGTCAGCATCAGAGTAACCAATGAGGTCAAATGATGTTGACTTAGGATACCATAGGCCCACTGTAACCGTACCCTTAAGGTATCGAAAGATACGTTTAACCGCGGTCATGTGTGATTCCTTAGGATTTGCTTGATATCTAGCACATAGGCAAACACTAAACATGATATCGGAACGACTAGCAGTTAAATAAAGTAAGCTGCCTATCATACCTCGATACTTACGTTGATCAACGGGTTTGCCGCTCTCATCTGGTTCGAGTTTGGTTGAAGTAGCCATTGGAGTGCTGATTAGTTTGACGTTGTCAAGATCGAACTTCTTCAGCATGTCCTTGGTATACTTCGATTGACAGATGAAAGTTCCATTAGCCATTTATTTTACTTGCAGACCAAAAAAGTAGTTGAGCTCTCCCATCATGCTCATCTCAAATTTCGTCTGCATACACTTGGCAAATTCTTGACAGAGGGTTTCATCAGTAGAACCAAAAATGATATCATCAACATAAATTTGAATTAACAGAATAGTGTTTTTAAAAGATTTTATAAATAGTGTAGTGTCAATTTTCCCTTTTGAAAAACCTTTCTCAAGCAAGAAACTGCTTAGCCTTTCATACCAAGCTCTGGGGGCTTGTTTAAGGCCATATAGCGCTTTCTTTAGCTTGAACACGTGGTCGGGAAATTTGTGATTTTCAAAGCCAGGAGGTTGTTTTACATAAACTTCCTCCTTAATAAAACCATTCAAGAAAGCACTTTTCACATCCATTTGAAATAATTTGAAATTTTGATAATTTGCAAATGCACAAAGCATCCGAATGGATTCTAGTCTAGCTACAGGAGCATACGTCTCATCGTAGTCGATACCTTCCTCTTGGTTGTATCCTTGAGCTACTAGACGAGCTTTGTTGCATGTGACTGAACCATCTTCATTTACTTTGTTTCTAAACACCCATTTAGTACCAATTATCGAGTGATTAGCCGGTCTAGGAACTAGTTTCCACACTTGGCTCCTCTCGAATTGGTTGAGTTCATCTTGCATAGCAGAAATCCAAAATTCATCATTAAAAGCTTCAGAAATATTTTTTGGCTCTACTTGTGAGATGAAGGCAGTGCTAGCAACGGAGTCTCTTAGTGATGATCTAGTAGTTACTCTACGTGAAACTTTACCTATAACTAAATTTTCTGGATGAGAAGGTTTGAAAGAAAATTTCTTAGGCAAACCCTCCAGAGAATCAGTTTCGGTTGAAGTATTCATTGGAGTAGAAGTTGATGTCTCAATGTCATCATCAAGAGTACTTACTGCACTGTTATCTTCATCAAAAGTCACATTTGTTGACTCTTCCACAATTAGTAAGCGTTTATTAAAAACTCTATATCCCTTACTCTTGGCGGCATAACCAAGAAAGATATCATCGTCAGCTTTGGCATCAAATTTGCCTAAGTTGTCTTTGGTGTTAAGGATAAAACATCTACAACCAAAAACTTTGAAATAAGAAACATTGGAGGTTCTCCCAAACCAAAGCTCATAGGGTATTTTCTTCGTAATGGGACGAATAAGCACCCTATTCAAAATGTGGCATCCTATACTGACAGCTTCTACCCAGAAATATTTCGGAAGTGAAAATTTATTCAACATGACTCTGGCCATATCGCCGAGAGTCCTATTCTTCCGCTCCACAACATCATTTTGTTGAGGAGTTCTTGGATAAGAAAATTCATGATCAAAACCATTTGCATTACAAAAATTTTCAAAATCATAATTTACGAATTCGCCTCCATGATCACTTCGGATTCTAGTAATCATGTAGCCTTTTTTGTTTTGAACTTTCTTTACAAAAACTTTGAAAACAGAAATAGCATCGCTCTTATTTGCGAGAAAGAAAACCCAAGTAAATCTTGAAAAATCATCAACAATAACAAATGCATAAAGCTTGCCACCAAGACTAGCTATTCTACTAGGACCAAATAAATCCATATGAAGTAGTTGCAGGGGTCTAGTAGTACTTACAGAGTTGATGGAATGAAATGAGGATTTGGTTGCCTTGTTTAGTTTACATTCGGCACATACCGTGTCCTTTTTGAATGTGATGTCGGGCAATCCTCTCACTAGCTTCTTGGTCGATAGCCTGGATATAGCATCCATGTTGGCATGACCAAGACGCTGGTACCAAAGTAGTCGTTCAACTTTGTGGGCATATAGACATCTACCTGCATTGTTAGTATTTATAGAAAGATAGAAAATATAGATGTTGTCCTCTCTTTTCCCTTCAAAAGCAATGTCTCCCGTTGACCTATCATAGATGTAGCAATTGTTTTGTCCAAAGTTAATATCATATCCATGATCAGCAAGATGACTAATGCTGAGCAGGTTATGCTTTAACTCGGTCACTAGGCAGACATCCTTTATTACAGGAGAAGGAGGATGACCAATGATACCATTACCTATTATGTGCCCTTTGAGATTGTTACCGAAGGATACGTATCCTTCTCTCTTTATCGATAGTGATGCAAAAAGATTTGCGTCTCCCGTCATATGTCGCGAGCATCCACTATCGAGAATCCACTTACTCTCAGTTGAGGAGGGAAGGTCCACCTACATCAAGAGTAGATGTGACCTTTGGTACCCAAGTTCTTGAGGGTCCTGAAAAGTTAGTTTTCGGAAACCATGCATATATCTTTTTTTCTACCAGTCTTCTAACTCTACATTGTGTTGAAATGTGTCCATGTGATCCACAGTAGGTACAGATAGCATTTTTATTTATACTAGGAGCATGAGAATAATATCTATAAGCAACAGAATGTAGATGGACATGATGTGAAGAGTTAGCATGGTGATGATAATTATGCATAGAATGAGTGGCATGGTGATGGTGTCTATGTGGCATAGCATGATGATATTGTCTATGATGTGTGACATGCTGATATTGTCTATATGGCATGGTATGTGGGTGTGGCATGGTATGATGATTTTGTCTATGTGGCATAACATGATAATTTTGTCTATATGGCATGGCATGATGATGATTTCTATATGTAGAGTGATGTTGGTTGTGTCTTTGTGCAGTATGATGAGGGGTATTCTTACGTGCATGTGGTTTATGGAAGTTTGTGTATATAAAAGCATGGTTATGTACTGCATGAGGATGACGTGGTTGACTAGCATGAGTGGTGTTGTGCCCATGTGATTGGGTTTGAGGTTGAACAACCTGTTTACCCAATTTGGTTTCTAATCTCTTAGAAACAGCTTGCAGTTCATCAACCTTAATATTTAAGCCATATATCTTAGTCATGGAAATCTTGTGTCTACTCTTTTCTTCAGCAAACAACGTGTTGAGTGTAGTGATTTCTTGAGTTTGTTGCTCAATACGTGCTTCAGCATCATGTAAGCTTATTTTAAGCTTGGATACTTCATTTGTGACATCAGTGGATGACGTGTCTCTAACATTATCAAGAAGTAAAGAAATTCTTTGTATCTCATCTTCAAGACTTTTGATTTTGTCCTTGGCATGTTTGTATTTACCGATGACCTTTTTGTGATCATCGAGTAAATCAGTGAAGGCATCGCCAAGTTCATCAAAAGAGAAGTCATCTAAAGTTTCGTTAGATACCTTGTTGGAAGTTGCCATTAGGCACACATTTGCTTTATCTTGAGGAGAGTCCTTTTCTTCCTCGGAGTCACTTGCTTCACTTTCATGCCAAATGCTTGTGTTGGCATATTTCTTTGATGAGTTCTTTTTGTATGGCTTCTCATAGCGGTTGCTCTTCTTCAAGAATGGACAGTCTTTTCGGACGTGTCCAGTCTTCTTACAACTATAGCAGGTTGTCTCTTCTTTATCGTCTTCTTGTGGTTCCTTCTTTCTTCGATTGAAGCGAAGAAATTTCTTGAAGTTGCGAACCATGAGGGCTTGGTCTTCATCATCTGAGTTGTCGTCTTCGGTCTCATCGTGATCAGCCCTTCGTCGATGAGCTTTGAGTGCGATCTCCCTGGTCTTCAGAGCAGGCTCTTCGAAGTCCTTGAGGTCAAGCTCGTGAGTCATGAGCTTACCCATCAAGGTCTCCATTGACATTGTTGTGAGATCATTTCCTTCTATGATGGCTGTCACCTTAGGGTTCCAAATTTTTGGTAGCCCCCTAAGCAACTTGTGAATCTTCTCATGATTTGAATATTGTTTTCCAAGTGAAGACAGGGGGTTGATGATGTCGAGGAATCTTGTGAACATCTGTGTGATCGTCTCATTTGGCTTCATCTTGAATGCCTCGTATTCTTGCGTAAGACGACTGATTTTTGATTCCTTGACTTGTGTGGTTCCTTTATGCATCACTTCTAGAAGCTTCCATACTTCGTGGGATGTGGTGCATGTGGATACCCTGTTTAACTCATTCCTGTCTATAGCACAAATAAAGCATTAATAGTTCTCGCATCTAGACTTGCCTGTTTCTTCTCTTCGTCAGAATATTTGTCATGTGATTTCTCAATGAGATCATCGTTGACAACTATCCTGGCGGGCTTTTTGTAACCTTCAGTGACGACTGTCCACAGGTCGAAGTCTAGAGACTTGAGATAAAAACTCATCCTTGTTTTCCAATACGTGTAGTTAGTTCCATCAAATAGGGGAGGCCTATGAGTGGACTGTCCTTCACCGTGATTGGAAATCAAGGATTGTGTGGTTGCCATGGATCAGCTCTAGGATGTAAATCCTTGTAAAGAGAACAGAGCTCTGATACCAATTGAAGAACAGATGGCAACTCTAGAGGGGGGGTGAATAGAGTTTATATAGAAAATTACCAATTAAAAAATAACTCTTTCATGAATTATAAATAATCAGAGTAAAATGCGGAAAGTAAATGAAGTGCAAGAAAGCATACGCAAACACATCGATTTTAACCTGGTTTCCCTCGTGGAGGACTAGTCCAGGCCTGAGAACTCTAGCTCAGGATTAAATCCACTATTTGTGAAATAGTAGTTTACAACCCGTGCCTTTACTTCAGAAGAGCACGTCAACTTCTTACAGAGGATCGCAGTGGCAATTTGCTTGGAATTGTCCAAGCGACTTCTTCAACTCTTGCACAAGAATCCTAACTGAGAGATGCTGAGCACTCGAGACTTAGGAGGCTTGTGGCTAGTAGATGGGAAAGGTATGGCTTATTTGAGCTATAAGAGAGAAGAGAAGAGAAGATTGGATGATTTGAAATGAGAGAATTCATGCCCTATTTATAGTGTTTTTATAGGCAGAATTCGGCCAGAATTCGGCTAGAAAAATTTAAATATTTGGCCGTTGGACAACTAGCAACCAGCTAACCCTGAAATTAGGGTTCCTGATTTCTAGGGGACAGAGTTCGGCCCGAACTCTGTGTGGAGGCAGAGTTCGGCCCGAACTCTGTCTCCAGAGCACAGAGTGGTTCTAAGGAGACCATTGGGCAATTTCTGGTTTGGTGGAGCTTGGGATTATTGGGTAGGCTATAGTCTAAGTTTCAAGAGCTCAGCATGACTCAGATTACATTAGTCTAGACTCAAAGAAAGTGTAAAATACAGACTCGAATTCAACTGAGAAGCGGAGGCTGAGCTGTCGTCTGTCTTGAGCTTAATGCAGACGTCATGTGTCGTATTGAATTATTACAGATATTATTTAGTCAATGTTGTCAATATTTGGTTGACTGTGACTTTGTGTCAACAAATGTCCTGATCACCATGTAGTACCATAGTTTCTGCCTCGTCAGTCGAATGGCTGCAGGGACTATATGTCCCGATCACCATGTATCATGCCCCGCTCCCGAATAATCGGATACGAGTCGTACACGCCCAGCCTTCGTCGTTGGACACGACGAAGTAAGCTGTACAATACTAAGGAAAACTCAAAGTCATAATGTAATGTAAACCAACACAGCATTTTATAACGTTCCCAGAAATCACCAATATCCATCAAGTGTTTTAAAATACAAACTCAGCCGGAGACAAATCCTGTCAAATGAAATAATATACAATAATGAATCTCTAAGATACAATCTCTAGAAAAATAAATGAAATAAAAAGCTGCAATATCCAAGCAATCACCAGTTCCATGTAATCTCCCACTCACCTGCAACGATCCTATCAGAAAAAAAGCAAATTACAACCCTGACCAGACAATATACAATGTAATCTGTGATCCAGAGTACAAGGTGAAACTAGAATACCAGAATGCTAAAACATGAAATAAAACTGAAACTGCGGTACCAGAAAATGAAATATAAAACTGCAGGCAATGGATGACAATCAAGATGCTAGACAGTGAACACGGCTATCAATGTACAAGGCAATCAATCACGACAATCAATATGCAATTGTGACAAATTTTGAAATATTAAAACTAATGTGTGACCGGCTTAGAAGCAATCAATCAATCAATGATGCAATGATTCAATGAGTCAATTCTACAAGGTCTGGCTTCATCGTACATGAAGTGTACGAATAGGCTATCCACAATACCTGTGTTGGGTGTGGTCACACAAAAGCTAATATTTTCACCAATCCCCACAATGAACAATGACGCACAAGCAATGAACAATGACACAAGACAATCGTGTGTAATTCGTGTCAGATATGAGAACATGGCACATGAAGGTAAGACAGAAAACAATGTACAAGTCAAGTCAGTGTACTTGCCTCGGTTTGGTTGCACGAGAATAGTACTGCATTGTTGTAATGAATCACCTGTTATATTTTTATAATTATTAGGGTTTTGAAATAAAAGCATTAGCCAATGCTAACTAGATGATTAACTATCTATAATAATTATTATAGACAAAACTAGCTAGCAATATTTATTTAGAAAATATATATAACATAGCTTGATCAAAAATAAGTATTTAATGAAAATACTTTTTAAACTATATTTAGCCAAAAACATTTGCATACTTATAACTATTAATTAAAGGTAGAGGCTAAAATAAGAAATAATTTATAATATTATGAAACTAGCCGTATTAGTCAAAATAACATTTAGATAATTTAACTATTTCTAATACTAAATATAGGCAAGACTAACTATCAATACATTTTTAGAAAATATTTATATACATTATAACTTTATCCAAATAATTACTAGTGAAAATACCTTTAAACTATACTGGACAAAAATTCATTTATGTTTATATCTAAGAAGAATTTACTACAATAACCTGAGTTAATAAACTAGCAATATTTGGAAAATATATATAATATAACTTTTTAAAATAATCACTAGTAAACATCTTAAAAATGCTTGCTAGTCAAATTATTTATAACATTAAAATACAAACACAAGGTTTTCAGAATCTCTATATACTTTATAGAAATACCAAATATATATACATATACCGTATCCAAATAGTCCTTAGTAAAATATTCTAGCAACCTTTAGACAATTTAAGCTAATACTAATTTTTTTGTACAATATAAATTAGACAGGAACTTATATAAATATATAGATTTTTTTATATACATAGTTTAAGAACCTGCTAGTATAATTATCTATAGCAATATTTACAACAATTATTTAATACATATATGGTACAAAATCAGCATAAAATACCTACACCCTCATATACTATTTATACACATTCAACAGATGGTAACACTACCTGGACCTTGGGTTCAGTCCAGCAAAGAAATCTGGTTTAAGCCCAAACCCAATAGTTAGGTTTAAAGCTAGGGCTCAGCCTTTCGAATTTTTGAAAGGTCATAGTTGACCCTTCCAATTCTTTGAAAAGTCACCACCATCCTTTTTTTTCCACTGACCCCATTATTCTCATCTGAGCGGAAGAGCCACTCCTACATAATACTACTCAGCTAAACCACTGTTTTCCCCATTCTTCTTTAATGCTGCCGAACACAGTTTTCCATTCTCCCTATCACAGCCTGGACAAGAATCCCATCCGCCTACTTCCCAATATTAATTTATTCTTCTAACTTTTTCTTCTTACTCTATTCACACAATAGCCGACCACCATTCCCATTTCTAGTCTCTTCATTCACATCACAGTCCTTTCCTCCGTTAATGCTTAGCACTTTACTCAGCCAACAATAATAATTCCTATTTCCTTCATCTCCTCTACACTACTTCTTCAGCCGCACACTAACAAATCCATTCCCACATGTCCTCTTCTTCTTCACTTCACTCTTCCACAAAATCGAGACTTCATTCATTAACAAAACCGAAACTTCACTCCATTAATTTCCAGCCCAAACAACTCTTCCACTCACGCTCCTTCTTCATCATCATCCCCACTTCATTCTTCTACTCCTACTTCTCACAGTTACACAAAATAATCCCATTCTTCTCCCTAACTCCCATACCTATTCTCCCTATTCTTCCATTCTCTCTCTTTCAGCCGAACACAGCAAAACCCACCTTCTTCTCCTTCTTCCTCACTGTCGGAAAAACCCTAGCTCTAGGCTTCCTTCTTCCTCAGTCTCATCCCTAACCTTAGAAAACCTTAGATCCATAATCTCCAAACAAAACCCTAGAAAACAAGAGAAAAGGAGGGTTCGAGTAGATCGATGCGGGTGGTTACCAAGATGCAGTGGCTCGGCGGCGTCGATCTGGCCCCAGACGGCCGAGGATGATGGGATCTGGTGGGGAGCAGTTCCCACGCGGTGGCTCTTCTGTCGAAGGCGACGTGCTCCGATCGACGGTGGCTCGAACTGCGAGACGCTGCGGCTCAAGGATCGATGGGTCGGCCGCTGTCTACGAGGCGACGACCAGATCAACGTCGACCGACTTCTGCTCGACGAGGCGGCTTCTGACGACGGAGTCCAACACGGCGGAGATGATGGATTTTGTCGAGATTCGGCGTCTGATGAAGTCGAGGCGAGGTTCTCGAGAAGGCTCGGTCGCTCGTCTTCTCCGTGGTGGCACAGTCTCCGACGTCCAACGGGGTCTTCGAGGTGGCGGTGAGGAGATCGAGGCTAGGTGGAGCGCTGCTGGGAGATTCCTCAACGAGAACGAGGCTCGGCTCTCCGACGATGTGGAGGTCCCGAGGGTAGGATGAGGAGCTTCGGTGAGATCCACGGTGGCAAGCAGTGGTGCTCGGGCGGTGTGATGAGAACTCCGGCGATGGTGGTGGTGCTCGGCCTTCTCCAGAGAGGAGAGAGAAATAGAGAGAGAGAAATTGTAGAGAGAGAGGGGGTACTGTGCCTGTCAGAATCATTGGAAAATGTGTATATTATAATAAAATATTACTGTGTGTGTGAGTGAGCTGGGAATGGCAAAGCTGTAGTTTAGTGTAGATCTAGGGGTAATTTGGACAAGGGCAGTGTAGGTAAATACAAATGGATCTGGGGCTAGGAAATAATCTTTGCTAACAGAATTTCAAATTCAAAATCAAACAGTTTTTCAAAACCAAAATATTTCCTCCAATATATTTCTAAAAGGACATATTCTAAATTTACATATTTTCAATAAAAGCAGGTACATAAAATAAATTCAATTTTCCTCCAACAGATTTTATTTATTACAAATTTACCAACTTCCTCCAAATAAAAATCATTAATTAATCCGAAAATAATAGTTAATCCTATAACATAATTAGTAGCAGTTACTAATTAATTATAAAATTAGTTTTCTTAATACTCATTATATAATTCCGGAAATACTTAAGAATATTATTTAAAGACAAATAATATATTTAAGAAGTCAATAAATCCAATATTACGAAATTGAATACCTATACATAGATATTTATTTAGCTACAAAAATTTATTTTAACCATTCATAAAATCAATCAAATTATTATTACGTCAAACTAGTATACGAAATACTTTCCAAGTTGAGGAAAATTCAATAACACTCGAAACTCATTTTAAATCAACTAATAATCGAAATTTGGCTTTCGTAAGAAATAATATTTAAATCCAAAGAAAATTAGAAAAACCAGATAATTTTTCAAATATGATTTTGGGAGTTACACCATGTTACCAAATAACCAACCAACAAAACTACTGTTACAAATATCGGTACTATATGTCGCAAAATGTCGCTATGGCGTCGCTAATAGCGACTAATTTAGCGACGTTAGTATGAACGTCGCTAAATTCTAATTATATTCTCCCACCAATTTATTTTCCCCTATTTTACTCTCTCACTCTCTCTTCTCTCCCCTCCGGCGCTCTCACTCTCTCCGGCGCTCTCACAGTACTTAAGTGTGAGAACGGATGGCTCAGAACACAACTCAAAATTATTCTAGCATACATTAGCGTGGATCATTATGTTATGTAGGTGTAGTATATGTTCTTATCGTATCTAGTATCTGAAGAATGTAACAGAATCAGATGAACTCACATAATGTAATACTAAGACATCAGCTACTACTATATAAGATATAGTGATAGGTTGCCGTATCATCATTGCCGAAGGATGAGGGTCGGAGGACAGTCAACTTTATCTACGGCTACATAGAAAATTATGACATGTTAGTCTTCCGACACCGTGGTAACATGGTTGTCACATTAAGGGTCTTTGACAAGGTGACATGTTGTGAAAAAATATATCCTTATAGTTCTCTTACGGATGTGAAGAAAGCCTCTGTACTTCCTCCAGGTCATGCCGTCGGCTGTGCTGCTTCCCCCTCATCTTCCTGCCCACTTTTTCTCCCTCGCCTTTACACTTGAGCTGGATATCATATGTGGAGGCTTGATCAGAACGGAGGAATGGATGGATGGAGAGAACAAAACACTGATCCTTCCTGTTGTGAGAACTGTGAAGAGTGAGAAAGGAGAGGGGTCTTTGATTTTTGTGTTCATCATTAGAGGGAGCAACACTGGAAAAGTTGTGACGTTGATAGCATGAGAGAGGAGAGGGGGGAAGGAGGGGAAGTGGCTGCATGCCTTTGGCTCACTCGAGCGGTATTTGTGCATCAGATAAAATACAAAAAATTTGATTTTTCTCCAAGTGTGAGAACGGATGGCTCAAAACACAACCCAAAATTCATTCTAGCATATATTAGTGTGATTCATCTATGTTCTGTACATATGGTGTAGTATACGTTCTTATTGAATCTAGTATCTAGTATCTGAAGAATGTAACAGAATCAAGATGAACTCACATAATGTAATACTATAACATCATCTACTACTATATAAGATATAGTGATAGGTTGTCGTATCATCATTGCCGAAGGATGAGGGTCGGAGGACAGACAACTTTATCTACGGCTATATAGTTTTTGCCTCGCCAGTCTAATGGCTGCAGGGATGATCACCATGTCGTACCGTAGATTAATACAAATGGAGCTGGAGCTGGAGCAAAATACAGAATAAATAAGAGAACTATCAGAGAATCACATAAATGAACTAGAACTGAAATACAGTAATTGACAAAAAATGAAAGAACTATCAGATGTGAGGGGGAACAACACAATAGCGTTGATAGCAAGATAGATAGAGAGAAAGATACACAACTAAGTAGCACTTGAACTTTAACTAAGTAGCACTCGACAACCAACCGGAGAGGATACTCTGAGAGTCCATCTGAGTAGGATGTATACTCTGAGAGATCACCTTTACAAGAATAATATCAGTTGTGAGATTGAGTGTTGGAGGAGATATATCAAAGTATGCGTCCTACTCAGATGGGTCTCTCACCGTTACTATTTTTCTGACAGCATGGTGGATGTGCTCCGTCAACAGATTCTTGCTCTGAGCCAAAACTTTGTCCCGGAGCTCAAGTGGACATCCTTTGCAGAGCTCGAGCGAGAGGTTCCTGACAGCATGGTGGTCTCCGGTTGGTTGTCGAGTGGCTGTAGGGACTATATCCTGATCACCATGTTGTACCATAGTTTCTGCTCCAGTCGAATGGCTGCAGAAATTATGTCCTGATCACCATGTCATAGTCCAATACAATCCAGAGATTGACACAGTACTAATTCATATATGTAGTCCAATACAAATAGTCTAATACAAAAATAACTCAATACAAATAGTCCAATACAAATAAGTACTAATAGCTAATGGAACCACGCAGCTCACGCAAACGCTTAGTGATACGATCACGCAACCACCTCGAATAAGTGGGATCGACGGTGGCAAGAGAGATGTAGTCCCTTGTAAGTGCTGCATGAATAAACTCCCGGTCTCACTAGATACCGATGCTAGATGAATAGAACTCTCAGTCTCACTAGCTACGGTGCCACTTCTCCTTAACAGTAGGAGGAGCCAGCTCAGCATTCACTGTTTCCCTCAAACGACGTACCGCTCTCGGGTCATAGGTGCCATCTGGTAAGATCGATATTCATAAATATAATTGTAACATAAGCAAGCTAACTAAAGGAACCATCATGTAATTTGAGTACATTTTCGAAAGCAGATAAAGTACAGAAAATTTAATCTTTTGCCAAGTGTGAGAACGGATGGCTCAGAATACAATCCAAAATTTATTCTAGCATACATTACTGTGAATCATCTATGTTCTGTACTATGGTGTAGATATGTTCTTATCGTATCTAGTATCTGAAGAAGTAACAGAATCAAGATGAACTCACATAATGTAATACTAAGACATCATCTACTACTATAAGATATAGTGATAGGTTGTCATCATCATTGCCGAGGGATGAGGGTCGGAGGGCAGTCAACTTTATCTACGGCTATATAGTTTCTGCCTCGTCAGTCGAATGGCTGCAGGGACTATGTCCTGATCACCATGCCATAGTTTCTGTCGCCAGTCGAATGGCTGCCCAGAGACTATATGTCCCGATCACCATGTTACCAATAACCAACCAACAAAACTATTTGTTAATTGTCAAAATTAGGTTGACTGTGATCCGGTTTGGGTCACAAGGAGATGGTAAACTAATTCACGATGACGTATCTTTCCATGCTATGAATCTAATATGGTATCCGGACCCAAACAAGGTTCAGTACGTTCTCATCGAAATAGTGAGCCATACCTACAACCAAACAAGGACAAGATGTGGCAAACTAGTCCGCGATAAGTCACTGTTCCAAGCCACGATCAGATACAAGTACCCAAACCAAAAGTACTCATACCTAACGGATAAAGGTGCCTAACCGTTCTAAGTGAAATGTAGTTAAGAACAATCCTTCCTAGCTAAAATGGGATCGGCATAGTCCCCCCTTGAGGCACCAGGGGCCTCAAGCAGTAAGAGCATAACGTTCCGCAGAACGCCAGTGGCCGTTAGTAATCAATGGGTCATCAACCCCGTATCTCCAGCAGAGCATCCGGGTCACAAGGGAAAGTGCATAGTAGCCCATACGCTAAGGAATTGTCCTCTCCGCCCAATGCCTACTATGTTGTATCTACAAAAGAAAACCTCTATAACCGCTAAGTCAAACTAGCATGCAATTCTATTAGCGGTTAATCCTATCGCACGGCTTATACGTACTGGTGGCCAGCCAATCACACACGTCCGTGTTCTACATGCGACACACAACTTCGTGGTACAACGTGTCAAGGCCAATGAATACACACACAAGGTGGTCCCTTAAATCTAGGTAATATATATAAAAATAATACATAGCAAGAAATATAACTGAACAGTAAGTTCTAACAAGTTATGTCATGTATCACAGTTTATTTGCATAAAATAATAAAAAATAATACATGAAATATGAGCTAAAATAAATAAATAGCAAATGGCAAGGTGTCTTGCCTGGTAGGACGCCTGGTGTACTGCAATGATCAATGTGGCACGAACTACGACTTTGGATAAAACTAACAAGGTGACCTCTGATAGTGGCACGGACAGTTCCATGGGTCCAGAAGGATCAAATTAGTTAGGGTGGACACAAGATAGTATAGAATTGACGAGAGAACATGAATAATAGGATTTAGTCATGGACGGAAGGATAGTCGAAGGAAATTTAGATAAATATATATATATATATATAATATATTATATATATAGATATATATATATATAAAAAATATATATATATATAATATATATATATATATGATTTTAGAAAACTATAATAATACGGAAAATACATTCTGGTAGTTTAAAAAAATTTTTTAGAAAAGTACTTAACAAAAATCTAAAAAATTATTTTAGGCTAGAAACTAAGGTTACAAAAAATAAATTTATCGATATGGGACTGGGACTAAGTACGTCGCCATGCCAGCTATATACAAAATAACTCCATATATGAAACCTTCCTATGTATACATAAGCTGTAAAATGTAATAATCCATGACACTAATCTCATCCACAAATAAAGGAAAAATAATTTATAATAAAACTCATGAATTATCATTTACAAGTTGTTGGACGGAGACAAATCCACTACCGACTAGAAAGAGAGAAGTACATGATAAAGGAAATTTGTCGAGCGAAGCAAAAGACGATCCAAAGCAATCATCTTGAAGCAAGAGGGCGAATCATGTCCTTAGCTAAGCACCTGCAAAAGTCACAAAACACACCTGGAGAATTCACCAGGTCCTCAGAAAGACGTAACAGATACAAGAAACAATGCCATGACTGAATATAAAGCTGCTCAATAATAATCTGGACCATAACAAAGTTCAGTACCTTATCATCGAAGTAGTTAACCACACCTTCAACCAAACAAGGACAAGGTGTGGTAAACTAGTCCGCGACAAGATACTGTTCCAAGTCATGGTCAAGCATAAGTACAAAATTAAAAGTACATACACCTAACGGATAACGGTCACCTAACCACTATATATGTAATGCAATTGAGAATAGCGCATGGTTGCATAACCTCCAAGTCAAGTCAAGATAAAATAAGCATGACCTCAGTAGCGAGTCTCATGACTAATCATACCCTACGTAAATTCTACTTCGATTACATTCTTGACCATTATGACCAGACCCTTTTGACTATACTTTAATTGTGTCATGTGGTATCTTTTCTTAATGTTCGATTCTATTCACGACCTACTCATTTTGATCATTGATCATATCATTCCTTGATTTATTCTCATCATGACTAATCGTACCCTTCGAAATTTCGAGGAAGACATTTCTAAGGTGGGTAGATTCTTCGATTGAAGAATTGTCCTTGAGGTTATCGATTTTGAGAATATTTAGAACCTTTGGATTCAAGACTGCAGCCTAAGACTCCAAAACCAAGCCATATCTATGTACTTCCTACTTCCATCCTTTCCTTGGTTAATGCTTGATCAATATTTTCTTTGATCAATAATTCTTATAACGAAAGTTTTGGTTACCCTCGAGGTTACCTTAGCGATCAAAACCATTAATATTCATGTTACTAATTTTTCCTTCAGACCGACCAAGCCTATTTATTCTAAACATCCCTAAAATTCGAGAACGAATTTATTTCTAAGGTAGGTAGATTTGTAAACCCACTTTCCAAATTTTCAAAAAAAAACTTTATTTATTTGTTATCCTAGTTTAGTATCTTCAAATAAATCATTTTGAAGCTTATAAGTGTTATTGCTACTTCCTTGTCATTTCAAAATTTAGATAAATAGTTGAAAGTACTAAAGTATGGTAATAAAAATATTTATTATTGAATTTTATTTGCACCATAAAGACGTTATCATTATTATTTGGACCTTCAAAACCATTGACTTCGAAGGTAACTTGGAAGTCATATTACCACGATCAATAAGAAGGGCTTTTTCGATTTTGCTAAATACAAAATAATATTAATTTTAGTACTAGATATATTTTCAAAATTATTAGCATAATCCCTCATTGGGTTGAGATAGATATATGACTACATAAATTAATAGATACTATCGAATATATATTTTAACATAACATTTAAATGATTTCTATAGAAATTAATTGTTTGAAATAAGTTTATTTGATCTCAATTAAATACCGCCATTATCTACTTATGATCTTGATTTGATTAAGTTGTTTTGAACCTTTAATTGAATTTTTAATGAAAGAAAAGCTTTATCTACCAGAAATTGTACTCCTTATCAACTAGGAGATCCACCTCCTATTTAAGGAGAACTCCTCATACATTCTTCTCACAAATTCCATCAATCGCAACCAACATCATGGACATGTTGTGCATCATGTCCATGCCTACCAGAATCTTATTCCATTATTTTACACAAACATTCTCTCCCCTCCGTGTCCAACAATTTCGGATACAAAGAAATAAGACCTCGACTAACTCCCACAACCACGTCTCCGTATCTCCGGCCACCTGGCTCATCCTCTGCCTTCCGTTCACATCCTGCCTTTCATGTCATCGACCACCCTCCCTGACACCACAACTCTGCCTCGACAGGCACCCCAACAAGACCCTTCACCCTCTCCACCACCTTGGCATCTTCTAACACCACCACCCCGTCTATCGATCGAGCCAGGCGACCCCAGCCCCTACATCATCCACCACGTACCGCAACCACCATCCTCCTCTGCCACCGTCCATCTTCACCATACCCATCGCCACCTCCTCGTAGTTTCCTCCACCACTCATGTTCCTCGCCACCACAATCGACACCAAAGAGAAAAGAAAAAAGAAAAAGAAACACCACTCCTACCGCGGCCCATATCATCGAACCCTCACCACCACCAGCGACACCACCATGTCTCTCCAGTCCAGCCATGCTCGGCCACCCATCTGACCACTGTCCCGTCTCCACCGAACCACCACCCCATCACCATCCCCAAAACGAAAAAAAAGAGAAGAAATTAATGTAACCTAAACCCGCCACTCACCTCCGAGCCTCCGCCCACCATGGCACTACTAACGGACATCATCGCTCGCCGCCCCTTTCCTGCCGACCACCTAAAGCCCTCATATCCACCGCCCCGATCCAACCACCATCGTCGGCAACCGGAGCGTCGCCAGCTGCAGACGGTGCCCATGCCGTGCCGTGCTGACCGGAGGTGAATCAAGCTGCGCTGTGTGGTAGCTCCTTCTAACCGCCTCCCCGAGTCGCTGCTCTCCGCGTCGCACTCGTATGCTGGTCACGCTGCCTTGCGAGATGACCACATCACCAACGTCGGCCGGGCCAACTCCTCGGTGAGACCTTAGCAAGCTCGAGCATACGGCCGCGTCTCAGTGACGCGGAGAACCCCGACGAGAGCCAACCCGACACTCCACGCGTGAGCTTCGTCAGGTCCTTTCCTTCTCTCTCAACTATTCCTCCCTTTCTCCTGATTGCATCTGTGGGATCCCTCTTCTGAGAGAGCTTAGATAGTGGGTGGCTATTTTAAGCTTTGGGTTAATGGGCTTAGACTTTGGGGCCTGGAGTTTTATTCATCATTTTCAGTTTTCCTAGTTCACTATATAAATTACCTAGTAGAACTGGACCTTGGCCTGATTATAAGTTAAACGTAAACTCTGTTTGGGCTAGGAGCCCAGTGACAGAACTGGGCTGGGTTGCCCAGTGTTAGTTTAATTTATTTATTTTATTAGTTTTGATTAGTTGGATTGGGCTCAGCCCTACATCTATTGTTAAATTGGTTTACAAATCAAATATACATATATCTTAATTCCTCTAGAAATCCTACTTGCAAAATATAGTTTTGGGCCTCTTTGTTGGGCTAATATTCTAAATATTAATTATACTTCTAAAGGTATAATATATATATATATATAATATTTATATATATATATATATATTAAAATACTTATTTTCTATATAAATTCATTATGGGCCTATATATATGGGCTGGAAGGAATAAAGTGTTTTAGTTGGCTTATATGCTTTCATATAAATGTATTTAAATTATCATGTTTATACATGTATGTGTATACAAGTAATTCCTAAAATAAGTCATATAAATCTATATGTATATTCTAGATGGTTTATTACAAATTCTTGACAAAATTGTATTTCCTTAATAGTAAATAGTTCTATACATAAAACTGTTTTCTTAATATATATATATAGGTGAAATACCTTGGACCTTTAAAACGAGTATAAATATGTTCTTGAAACTTTCTAATAGACGCCTTTACTAGTAACTATATATATATATATATATATATTATATATATTATATATATATATTATATATATATTCAAACCATATAAAATATCCAAAAATAGATATAATAGTTATTTATGCAATTTTCTTCAATATTAAAAATCTAAATCGTGACTAATCGTAACTCCATTTTTTTTTGAATCCAAATATATGCATATCTACCAAATCAATCGGACTATCCTGGACCCAACAGGCTGTCGGTTTCACCAGCTAAGGACCCCAGGCAAGTGCACTTCTGATTGCTTTCGATTCATAGTATAGTAGTTTCCATTCATGTTTATACATATGCTCTCTTGCTTGATGGCACGTTGTCACACAGATTAGTATCATGAAATTATTTATACTTCGTGACTGTTTTACATGATTACCTTGCTTGCAAATTGATTCCATAAGTACTAGCTGGACGGAGAAATATCTTAGTAGACATGTGGACTACCCAAAAAATATCCCCAAAATGTCTGATCTTGTCTGATAGTAGTCACAATTCACGTACGGGGTGTCGTATTTACCCCTTAGCCGTTCACATGTCGAACGGACATTTCAAAACACATAGACAGTTGTCTTTTACATGTTTTCTTCACAACTGCCATGACATCAGTTACTTCTAGTTCATCTCACATATGCTATTTCATGTCTTGTGAATTCTATTATTTTTATGCATTGTCGTTGATTTGTGTGCTTGTTCCATTCCTGACTGGAAACCAACATTTTTTAGGTTAGCTGTGGCTCACTTAGCATTGGAAGATACGGGTGTACTTGCAGGCAAAAACCTAGCAATTAGATAGATATGGTATCATTTCAATATGTAAGAACATTGTACTTTCTTTAAATATAAATCTTGTAATTTGATTTAGAAATGTAAATGAGCAATAAATTCATTATGTGATTTTGAGCATCATGGCCTTGACAGCGTTCTACCGCCGACTGCGGCGTAGGCTGGCTTGGACACATCTCGTATCCAAAAAGCATATCCAAGTCTAGCCTACGCCGCAGTATCGGCGGTACTACGCTGTCTAGCCCACAATAAACAACATGCTCATAAATACTAATGCTCATTCACAATAACTAAATCAACTTTACAAAATTTTGAAGTTTACATTTGAGGAAGAAAGCCAAATCATTTTCTCATACGGGGAGGACAGTGCTTATTAAATTAACGCTAGGTTCTCTCCAATTACCATATGTATGCATACAAAGTTTCCTTCCACCATCACAAAGAAAATGAGTCGGATGCAACGCGACTTTTGGTGGGGTCATAAATCTTCTGAGAGGAGACTACACTTTCTTGCTTGGGATAAGTTATAAAGCCGAAGTGTGATGGAGGCCTAGGATTCAGAAAACCCGGAATGGGTTAACGATTCGCTCATCGGAAAATTGTTGTGGCACTTTATCGAACAACCTCATCTCCTTTGGGTTCGACTACTCCGGGTTGTCTATCTTCAAAACAAATCGATATGGGAGGTACCCATATCCAACCGCGCCTCTCCTACTTGATCGAGTATGCTGGGGATACGTCATACTATGACAAATAATATATGTTGGCAGATCAGGGGCGAATGGGTCGATATCTACAAGGACCCCAGATCCCTCAACTCACGGGTCACAGAGTCAGCTCTCCTCTAAGAAACACTAATGGTCCCCGACTGTTCGTGAGCTCAGGCACACACATGAGAGAACATGGGATGTTCCCTGATAGAGGCACTATTCCTGTTAAAGGCAAAGGCTATCATAAGTATCTCCTACGAAAAGGAGATGGCAATGACGCCCTGTTGTGGACCAAGTCGAAGAATGGGGTGTTCACCGCCAAATCCTTATATGAAAGGCTCCGAGTCAACAACCTTCTTCATCCTCGTCTACGTCCAATGAACCCAAGTGGAACAACCTGTGGAACTTGAAGCAAGTATCGCCTAGGATCCATATGTTCGTGTGGCGCCTAATGAACAACGTCTACCACTGCTCCAAACCATATATAATAGAACCCACAAAAGGAACCCCTTTGTCTATTCTGTCAGCTGCACAAGGAGGACACCGATCACCTATTTCTTCACTGCGATATGGTCCGTGTCACATGGTTCATTAGCCCGTTCGGGATATGGGCGGACAACCATCTGAACATAAAAATGTTAGTCCCGGAGCTTGATCAAAGATGGTAGACTCGATGTCGAGATCAGAGGTTCAACAAACGTTCACCTTTGATTATTCTCGAGATCCAAAAGAAACTCTATAATATGAATCTAATTACAAAAGCAACAATAATCAGAAAGTAAATCTCACGTCTTCCTTGTAATCGCAGTTGCAGACGGACAGAACTGAGTTACAACTCAGATGAAGGAGAAAAAAGAAGAAAGAGAAGAAGAGAGGAAAGGTTCTTGCTGGGGTGATTAAGATCACCATTGCTCAAAGCAAGATTCGTCCCACCACGATCTGCTTCCAGGAACAGCAAGTTCACGAAGAACTTCTGGAACACTCGTAAGTCAAAATTTGAGACTTGAACGGGCTTTCTGGACTTTACAGACTCCCTTAACTCTCTTCTTGGTGCATCTTTCAAAGGAGGCCAAGGGGCTATTTATAGAGTGGAGTTGAGACTTCACCTTTCTCCTATCGATGTGGGACTAAAATACCAATACTCAAAAATAGATTGATATTTTAGATCATCCCACAATCAGCATAGAAGTGTGCCAGTCACGCCTACCCCCGAACACTCCCGTGCATGCACGAGACATCCTGGAGTCCGTGTCCGAGTCCGAGTCCGCACAACAAAATCAACTTGCATCCTTGTTGGATTTAATCCTTTTTCCTTCTAGGAAAATACTCCCATATGGCACAAACTTGTGCCCCACTACACCTCATGTGCACACCTCAACACAAACAATACATTATATTGAGATACTCACCATTTGTGTAGCCGATGTGGGACTATTTTCTAGTCCAAAGGCAAAAAACACCAACAATCCCCTACATATCTCAATATATAGGTTGAGCGTTCCCCACAGTGACTGTCCATCATGCATTCGGAGAGATGTCGCTACGACTTGAATCTTCCCGCATAGGTTAAATAACAGCTTTGTAACTCCTCTTCCCAAAAAATTTGAAAATATTTTATTTATTTTAATTAATTTAAATAGTGATTTTATGATTTTTATAAACAATTATTTGTTAATTATTACGATAGATGATTTTAGCCATGGTTGAAATTTGGAGTACAAGGTGACAAGGAAATATGGCACGGGTAGTGCAATGGCATGCTTTAACTAGTGTATTAGCCCTGATAGAGAAGGCCGAGCCATAGTGATGTCCTAACTAGGAAAACCAGGCCAAGTTACGACGTAACCCTTATCGAAGATTATTATTATTAATTATAATATTTAGTTTTAGGGCACCCGGTTGTACCAAACTAGTGCAAATTGGACCCAAACCAAGTCAATGCCTATGTAGACATACTTTTAGGTATGTACAAAATTTTCTAGCTTTTGGATAGACTTAACGACATTTCCTAAATATTTGGTTATTTATATAAAATGGGTATTATTATTATTATTATTATTATTATTATTTATTATTATTATATTATTATTATTATTATTACTATTTAAATAGAGTTTTAGAATATGGTACAATTTTCTAGGGCCAGATATGTCCACCAAGACTCTTTGGATTATCTGTGGATTATTG
>JANAVB010027799.1:406448-438948 GCA_029216955.1 Iris pallida
GTATTATGGAGTTTATTTAGTGGGTTTACTGGTATATGTATATATAAAATATTATTATGTGTGGAAGTGAATGTATGTATATATATAAATACGTGTATAAGTGTTTGTATATATATAGATAAATATATATTATATATGTGTATATATATGTATATACATGTGTGAGTGTATATAGATATATATAGAGTTATATATATACGTGTATATCTATATCGGTATACATATTACGTATATGTGTATATTATATACGTGAGTAATTGTGTGTGTATATACAAATATATTATGTATGATTGTGTATATATATATTAATATATATTTGTATATATATACATATATATACGTATATATATATATATAATATATATAATAAATATGTGTTATATATATAATGGTATTTATAACTAAATATGTGTATATATAATGGTATATAACTATAATATGTGTATATATAATATATATATGTACGTAGTTATTTTTATAGAATGAGAAATAGGAAATAGAAGAAGGAGAAGCAGTAGCTTCCCGAGCTAGCCCAATAGAAATCCTGGCCCACCCGAGCTTCATCACCCTTCCCAAACAAAACTTCCCACAACTTAGCCCAGCGGCAGTCGAACCCGACCCCCAGGCTTTCGGTTATATGTATATATATATAGTCGTCGCAGGAGAGAGAGATGAAACCAAACTAAAAACCCTAGATCAAACCCTAACGCACCACCCCCTAGCGACTCCCCCTGTCCGTGCGCTGCGCGCCACCACCGTCGTGTGCGGCCGCGCGCAGCTGTGACCCACGCGAGTGCGTGACAGAACAGACCACAGTAACAGCAGCGACGGAACTGCGGGACCGACTTCGCAGTAACCATTTATCGCGCTCGGTTTACCATTGATCAAGTCGTCTTCGCAGGTAATCCTTCAACCTTACCCTCTGTTTTTCCTTTCAAATAGATTCCATCGTCATGAGCTAGATTCTTCGAAATTTCGATCCAAAGATTGAGAAAAATCTCGAAATTCTGAATATAGAGACTGTCCCAAAGTCCCCAGTTTGAGTCCCGATTTCTTGTAAAACAGTGATCGATTTTGAAATCCTTTTGAATAGGTTTATAGACAACATGTAGGGCTTCGAATCCCTTCTTGCGGAATTTAAATTCATCGACTACTCGCCGAGAAATCGAATCCCAAAGTTTTCCAAAAATCTGTTTTCAAAACTTTGAAAATTGTTCCACGCGACGTGCGTCACGCCAATCCGGACGACGTGGTCGTGAACCGAACGCATCGAAAGCTGCGTAATGGTTACGTGGTCGTGTGGGCTTTGACGTAATTCGAATTGGTCGCGTGTGCGCGACGAATTTGATACGTATTCGTCGAAATTCACCGTATCGTACACTTTGTAAATTCTTCAATTACTTTGTGCACATTCGTCAGATCGAGGTAAAACTTGTGCCAATAGAACCGTATTGTTTTTCTGGTCATGTATGCCAAGTTTGGTCCAAATCTGAGACATTCGAATCGAACATCATTTTGCGGGCCCCACGGTCCTACTTAACGGGCGATTTTGTGCACGGCCCGCCGGAATCCAACTTTGGACATACGGTTGGGTTCGTATCGGAAAACCGGATCCATAGACATATAGTTTGATGACTTTAGAGACCGTTGACTCTGGCACGCTTTTCGGTGCAAAGCGGGTCCAACGGCGGACATCGTTTTTGCCCAAAATTACCGTTTTGCCCCTGTGTCCAGAATTGGACTTAAGAATAGGCAATCCTAGCTGATTTGATACTTCTGGACACGTTGGTAATATTTTTTTTATCATTCGACAATGTTTGTAGATATTTTCTCTAGGTGTCACCATTAGTTAGTCAATTCCTATTTTTTCCATAATTTGGAATTAGTACATCCTCAAAGTTTAATACTTAGAGACTAGAGTTGATCCCCTTTGACCAAGTTGACTATATTAACCAAAAGTCAACTATAGGTCAACCATTGGCTTAGTTTGACCCGGATTGAACTAGAACTTGACTAGTTGACTTTAGTTTGACTCTAATTTGACTTTAGTTGACCCAGTGGACTTGTTGATTAGACTTTGACCTAGAAGGACCTAGAACTATCTAGAATGCACTGCAGATTACTCTTATTTCATGTGAGACTCTTTTGTGACTTGTGATTGCTCTAAATAGGACACTGTGACTCCAATTGGACATCTATATTTATCAGCGGCTTGGATTATCAGGCGAGTACATTCTCTGATTTTTTCATGCTTCTTTGGATATGTACTCTTGTTATAGACTAGTATACTTGATGCTGACACAACGTTCACACGGATCAGTACCCTCTGGATCTTTTCATGCGATGTTATCCCCTCGGATTCATCAAGTATGTCATGTTTCATGTACTTTATCATGTTCATCATATACTCCATGTATTCACATTTATCCATGTGCACTCATGTGTTATTCATGTACACTCATGATCATATGAGCTCCATGTATATAGTAGTTTTTATCCATGTGCAATAACATAACATGCTTCGATCCTTGTGTATTGGTTGGGGGCAGGGAGAGTGTAGTTGGTTATGTGATCATTATTCCCGGTAGTTATCCATGTGCATTCCATAGTTGTATCCATGTGCAACCCAAGCTGTTTACATAACCAATTTATGCTCTGTTTCACGTAGAAGGTTATATTCTTTATTTATCATATTTATATCTCAGTTATATCTTCTCTCCTGTTGATTTCTCTTTACAGCGTTTCATGTATAGTTTTCTATAGCTTGCTTTATATGTCCATTCCTGATATGAACTATTGTGAAAGATATGTGCTCGTTCCTGTCCTGATTGGACCCGTTGATAAAATTTTACAAGTACTTGGAGTTCACAGTTAGCCTAGAGGACACTGGTAGAGCTTGGAGTATTTACCTAGAGTTTGTTCATTTTCTTTATTGTTTGTCTTAGAGTTGTATTTGAAATCTTGTGTTTGTTTAATAGAACTGTTTTACTATCACTCCTGGCTCTCTCTCTCTCTCTCTTGTGGATTATCTTATCTATTTCATCGTGATGTTATCTATCTTTAGAGTTGTGATTGAGATAGTATCCTTATGTGTTTGTCCTCCGTCTGGAGAGTATAGCATATTGTTTTAGATGTGATTATGACCTAGAATAGCGTTCTACCGCCGACACTGCGGCGTAGGCTGGACGTACCCACGTCTCGTGCCCTAACGCTAGGGTGCGGGTCGTGACACGTTTTTAGTGGTGGCCCATGCAGGTCGAGATTCACATTTGTACGATTTCATAGTAGCGCGACGACTTAGTTGTACTGCTACGAGCCTGCTATAGAGTATAAGAAATAAGGTGTTAGAATTAGAGATACTCAATCACACTTTGGATCCTTTGAGAGATTCCAGGGACGACCCTTGAGAATCTCATTACAAATTTTGATTTGAATTTCTTTTCCTCTTAAATTTGATCTTGATTGGTTCATCTCTTTTGTGCGGATCTTCATTATTCCTTCCTTACCATTATTTTATGTATTCCTATTTTCTTAAAAACTCTGTCGTACCTGCATACTTTGTAACCCTTGAGTCTTCGTATTTTTTTATGAAAAAGGTTGAGGAAGTGTCGTAAATCATGTAGCTCGGAAATGATTGAACTGGTTATCGTGTGATAATTTTTTAGGAATCCAAAAGGTTGGATGTTAACATGGAAACTTGAGAATGATATGTGGTGAAGGTCTAGGATGAAATCAAAGAGATGTATACTACCAGTCTGGAAATAAACCACACTTAGAGAAAACTTGGTATGAATAATTCGTAAGTGTATTTCAAAACTGATGAGGATATTTAAGGTCAACTTAGTTTGAGAACTTCAAAGTTTGGTTATTGATTCTCGGACAGTTTTACCCTAAGGCTTTAAAGAAGGTTAGTAATGGAAAATAGAATTAAATTGTATTCAATAAAGATATGAAATTGAACGAGATATTGCAAGGAAATGACTAGGGATAGAGAGGACACAAGGCTATGGAAATTTGGACATTGTTGTGATTTTTTTTAAAAAAATATTGGAGAATAATATTCATGGGTGTATGTCGAAGAAAATATGAAGGTTGATTTTACGACGGAAATAAATTTGTAAGGCCTAGAGGTTTTGTGAATTGAATGATACGAGAAAAATAATTTAAACAGTTTAAAGATCTCATAAATTTGAGTTAGAGATTTCGGATCTAAATTGAGACAATGTGAAAAAAAAATGGAAATTAATTTAAAATGAATAGTATTGATTCTTAATAAGAAGGGGCATGCTTCATGAGAAATGTTTTGAAAATTTAGAATCTTGCCTATGATAATCATGGTAAGGATATAGATAATGGAAGGTTGTAAAATCTGGATGGTAAACATATGAGGATTGAATTATCATAGGGAGACTAGTAAGGTAAAAATACGATTGGCAATTATGATCAGGTGAACTTCAGGGTTTCAGAGGCACGTGCACAGCCCATAACGTGTCCGACATGACACGAGAGTCCCTGAAACTCTAGGGATCTCGTGTCAGTCATGGACACGACTCCCATGTCGAGTTTCAAGGGTTGAAACCCTCTGTGCTCAGAGAAAACACACCCGAGCAGCAGGGAAGAAAATCTGCCCGCGCGCGCACCCGCACTCGCGTGTCCCGTGTTCCCCATGACTCGATACGACACGCAATACACCACATGACACTGGGAAACCCTAAACGACACCTAGGACTAACTTCCGATTCAAAAGGATTTCAAAATCTCACACGAAATGCCCATTGGGGCATTTCATCAAACACCAAATAATATGCACTGATACGTGTCCAGAACGGACACGAAACGACACGAAAATTTGGGAAACCCTATTCCTATAGTTAGGCTAGGGTTAGGGCAACCTAGAAATGAATTTTACCAGATTTTAGGAGCAATAGATAGTATTATACCTCAATGTGCACAAGCTCCCAAAAAAACCTCAAAGGAATGATTCCTCAAACCACCCAAAGCCCTTCAAATTGAATCCTTCCTGTCAAAATTTATTTCAAACAGCAAGAACAAGGGATTTAGGTTCTATTGCAATTTGTTTGAAGGAATTTGGAGAAGAAGTGGATTTTCTAGGGATTTACTAAGTTGGGGACTCACCTCTTCCAAATGGCAAGTTTCCTAAAGAGGCAACCCTAGTTTTAAGAGCATATAAATAGGGAAGGGGCTGACCAAGCAGCTATTCAGAATTTCTAGGGTTAGGGCTTGGTTCAATGGATGTGGGCTATGGGCCATTAAGCCTATTAGTCATAAAATGACTTGTGACTTCACAAGCCATTTCCATATCAAACTAACTCCTAATTTCACCAAATTAATCCCAATGAGTTCATCCTCATGAACTTAAGTTAACCTAGGATCTCAAATCCTAATCTCTTAGTCAAGACCTAGGTTAGCCACTAAGTTAGTCTACAAGGTCAACTTAAGTCAAAGTCTCTAAAACACCAAAACAATTATTCTAAAATCACTCAAAAATCACATTAATTATAAATAATAATAATAATTCAAATTAAATTCTAAAATTTTGAAAATGACCAAAATATCCTTATTTGGAAAACTGGGTGTTACAATCCTACCCACCTTAGAAAAAATTTCGTCCTCGAAATTAAGATGATCGTACACATTCTAGGTCAAACCCCCACAATCAAAATCTCAGAACCTATTTAATCATTCAGTTGGAAAATGTAACCTATGGGGTCATGGCATGTAGTATCAGTCTGGGGTCTCATCTAGTTACACCAACATACTACAGTACTAGGCAATCATAAGGTATCAAAACATACAACAATATGGTAGAGTGCAAGACTGGCTAAGATATAGGTCAAGGACTCACCTCCAACTAGGTCTGGTGGCTGGAACTCCCTCCCGAAGGCGGAGTCCTGGCTGAGATAAGTACAGCAGGACAGTCTCGCAGCCTGTGTGCAGCTGACCCACATAACAGGCACACTCCTCTTCTCTTCCTACAGATGTCCCACACATGTCCAGGCTTCTTACAGAAGGTGCAGGTAGGCACTTTCTCAGCTGGCCTCTGCTGAACTGGAGTCTGGACTGGGTTACCAGGTCTAGGCTGATAGTCTGGGTGCTCACGGGGCTCTGGGTATACACTGCTCCTCGGCCTCTTAGAACTAGGCTCCCCTCCTGAATGTACCAAATCCCACAGCAGTTGGATTCCACGACCCTGCTCCTTCAGGATCTCAGCCTGAACTCTCTGTGTCTCCAACACATCCCGGAGAAGTCTGGATATCTGAGCTCCGTCAGGAAACAAACCTATCGAGGGTATGGTATGGGGTACTGCTCCTGGAGACAGAGGAGGAGACTGGGAAGGACTCTTGGTCTCAGATGAGACTGCCACTCTCTCCTGAGTAACAGGTGGTGGAGGGGATTTCTCTGGTGAGGATGCTAACACCTCCTCGATGGCGGGAGGTACCACTACCTTTGGGTCAGCCTGAGGGGTCACTACCTCCTGAGCAATAGGAGGTGGAAGCATACTGTTTGTAGCTGCAGCTGCTCTCAGGCGACAGGCTCGGGTCATGGGTGCCATACTGGAAAGGATAAAACACAACAATCATTAAGGCTGTACGACAGTCTACCATCCTATCTGTAAAACTGGTATTTATCAAGAAAATAAAATAGGATAACTACCAATCATCTATAAAGGGTACTATTTAAGAAAAATCAAAACCAAAAGTTTAAGGAACGAAAGTCAATAGCATTGAATCCAATCACAATCTAATATATATAGAAGAGAGAGTGTTAGGAGGAAAAACTATCATTATGTAAAGGTGATATGGTTAGTATGAAATATACATGAAAGTGTATAAGAGGATTTGAGTCTCAACTGTAGCTATCAATTTACACTATTCATGGCATATTGGTTAAGCAGTCTACAAGGCACAAGCTATTTACTCACAACATGCATGGCTAACCCTATATATAAGTATATCTATATGGCTACATGAACATAACATAGAGATGAAGGGTTAGGTTTTCATGGCAGTTGTGAACATTAGTGTAGAGTGTTAAGTGTACATGGGTTAAAACTTAAAATAAAAGGGGTTCAATCATTCAGTTTAGCTCATCATTACATATTAGATCTGAAATTGAACTACACATATTGATAGCAGTGTAAAATGTTAACATGAATTCAGTTTTCAAAATTTTGGAGAATTCGAACATCAAAACCAACTCAATGTTTACCACAACCACAACCTAACATGTAAGAGTATGAACCTAACATTATATACCTGCACACAACCATGTATACGGCTCAAAACATTACAATTTAAAACTGCAATTTGAACTAAACTCTTAGAATCCAAGGTTAAGGGTTTTACTATGTACACAGTCTCAGATTTGACAATTCAACATAAAACTCAACCAAAATTTTTTAAATAAAGCCCTGTATATAACATATATGTGTAGTGATGTAAGCAAACTAATAACATAAAATTTAAATTTAAATTACGAATTTAATATAGAGAAACATAGAACTAGTCACTGATACTGCACTATATTGGAATACTAGGATTTTGAGAACTTAACATTAATCATATTAACATGCATTTAGATAGGTTGGTAAACAAGTGTAGTATGCATACGTGTCAGGCAAGTATCTGTGTCCACTATATATATTAGGGTATGTAGCTCCCCTTTCCAAAAATCTTGAATTATTTTTTATTTTATTCATTTGATTTAAATTGTGATTTTTGGATTTTAGAATTTTTATAAATATTTATTTAGTTAATTATTACAATAGAAGACTTTAGACATGGTTGAGTTTTGAAGTACCAGGCGACTAGGAATCATGGCACGGATAGTGGAGCAGTGTGTCTTGACTAGTGTACTAGCCATGCCAAGGGAGACCTAGCCATAGGTGAGTCCTAACTAGGAGAACCAGACCGAGTTGCGACTTAACCTTCCTAGATGTTTAATTATTTATTAATTAAGTTATTGACTTGCGGAAGATCCAGTTGTACTCAGCTAGTCTGAACTAGACCCGAACAGAATCCAAGCCTTTGTAGATATGCAGTGGGACCAATACGGCCTTATTGGCACATTTTGATAAAGTGCAAATATTTTGTACTTATTTTTGGGTTTAGAAGATAAATTCCTCAAAATCGATCATATTAATTATTGTACTAATATTCAATGGTGATCGGATTATTGCAGGATCTCCTAGGGCCAATTGTGAATTGGATATACCTTGTCACCCAATGCCATACCTCTTGTTAGTTATTTTAGTATGAATTAAGTTTACTACTAGCATTATTGTTATTATTATTATTATTCTTATTATCATTATCATTATTGTTATTATTATTATTATTCTTATTATTATTACTATTATTGTTATTATTATTATTATTCTTATTATTATTATCATTATTGTTATTATTATTATTATGATTCTTATTATTATTATCATTATTGTTATTATTATATTATTCTTATTATATTATTATTCTTATTATATATTTGTGTGTATATATATATAAAAATTATGTGTATATATGCAAATATATATACGTAAGTGGTTACATATATAGATATATAAAATAATTGTATATATATATATATATATATATATATATATATATATATATATATATATATATATATATATATATATATATATATATATATATAACATTGAGGTTTGTATTTCCTCTTAAAATATTATTGAGAATTTTTGGAGATTTATTATAAGTAAATATATGAGTGTACATATATGTATATATGTACGTTATATATATAAAAAAAAGAAAAAAAAATATATAAACAAACTCAAACCCGAGCCCAGGCTACTCCCAACTAGTTCCCCACACCACAGCAACCGAATGGAAAGCCCACAGGCCCCACTCCTGGGTTCGAACCCAGCTGAACCCCACAGGTTCTAATCCCCTCAACAACAGAACCCCGAGCCTTGTTACACAGCTGACCCCCCTTGTATAGTCGCGTGTATATGAAGATCGGAAAAGAGCAAAACCCTAGCAAACTGTGCCAACTCCTTCCCTCACGCACGCCCATCCAAGGGCGAACCACCCCACGGCCGTGCGCCGCCACACCAGGCTGGAGGCCGGCCACACAGGGCGCGCAAACAAAGGATCGGCGCCAAACAGCAGCAGACGCCAACCACCAGGTAGCCCTCTTCCTCCCATGTCTTCTTCTCGAATACTCGATCATTTTCGTTCTCGTCAATTCCTACGCGTAGAGGATATGACCCCTAGAGATCCCAACAAGTAGAATCCAATATAGTCGAGCCATTGATTCACAAAATTGATTCAAAAATCAACGAAAAATCGTTGATATAGCAGTCTAGAAAGCAGTTAGAATGCCCTGTTCGAAGATAAATTTCGATTAAACCATAAACCAATTCGGAAATCCTTTTGAAGGCGTTTTTAGACAACATATAGGACTAGAAAACCCTTTTTACAGAAATCAATTTTGATAACTGTGTGTCGAGAAATCAAATCCCGAACTTGGACAAAAATCTGTTTTCAAAACTAGAAAATTGTTCCACACGACGTCCGTCCCGCCATTCTGGGCGACATGGTCACGTACCGAAAGGATCGAAAGCTGCATAACAGCTTCGTGGTCGTGTGGGCTTTGACGGAATTCAAATTGGTCGCGTGTGCGCGACAAATTTGATACGTATCCGTCGAAATTCACCGTATCGTGCACTTTGCAAATTCTCCAATTACTTTGTGCATGCTCATCAGATCGAGATGAAACTTATGCCAGCAGGACCGTATCGTTTTTCTGGTCCTGTATGCCAAGTTTGGTCCGATTCTGAGACCGTTGATAAAATCACCGTTTTGCGGACCCCACGGTCCTACTCAACGGGCGATTTTGTGCACGGCCCGCCGGAATCCAACTTTGGACATACGGTTGGGTTCGTATCGGAAAACTGGATTCATAAACATGTAGTTTGACAACTTTAGAGACCTTTGACTCTGGCACGCTTTTCGATGCAAAGCGGGTCCAACGGCGGACATCGTTTTTGCCCGAAATTACCGTTTTGCCCCTGTATCCAGAATTGAATTTAAGGACAGGCAATCCTAGCTAATTTGACTATTCTGAGACTGTTGGCGATGTTTATTTTAGCTTTCGGAGACAGTTGTGATGACTTGGACTTTCTGATTTGTGATTGACGATACATTGTTGGTTCTGCGTGCACTCTCCAGGCAAGTATACCTTGCCAACTTGTACAGTATAATTTATATACATGTTCACCATCTCGCTGCTGTTCTTTTTCTTACAGTCGTGACTGCTTTATTCCATGTCTATTACACTTTTCCTGTTATAGTTCACTTTATATGTTTTCAGTTGCCTGTACATTCTTGTTCTTTCCTGTTATGATAGTCCTACCTGTTACACTGTGTTAGTCTCATACGTATTGCTTGATAGAGTCGTCTAGTCCCACACCATGATTTTCTCGACTTGATTATAATTTGACATGACATGACTTGAGTGGGACTTGACTTTGACATTCTATAGATTATGAGTACTTACCTTGACTATGGTCTATAGGATTTTATACTAGGATTGGCTACCGTCTTGGTTGTGTGTACTTGCCTTGACAGCGATTGAGATACTATAGATTGTGAGTACTTGCCTTGACTGCAGTTTATAGACAGCCACTTCTAGTATGGCATGCCAGTGTCTTAGGATCCTTGTCTTTAGATCTTGTGTCTTGGTCCATGTTGACTCGTTGGATGTCCTTGATTGTTTCTTGCTTCTTTTTACTGTTACATGTTGGCTTGTATATTATGTATCTTGCTAGTCCTCTGAGGACCTGATGATCTTTTCAGGTTAGGCGATTGCATGGAGTTAGTTAGCAGAGCAGGATGGTAGATGATTGCGATCTATGATACAGGTATTTGCTTGTGATATTTCTTATTATCCTTCGTGCTTTACATTCAGTACCATGACGTATTCTGCTTACTTTATGGACTCATATCATTCTTAGAGTCTAATCGGACAATATGCTAATGGGCTGCAGACCATGACCCATACTTGTCCATTCTTGTTTATATTATTTCTTGTAGATTGAGATATAGTTAGATTAGACATGATACCCATGACCCTGACAGCTTATACGTACTCGAGTCGGGCTGGAGTCCGCTCGATACGTAGCTGGCTTGCTCACGAGCTCGCATCCGAAAACCGGGTGCGGGTCGTGACAGGGTAATACAAGAATCAATGGCAAGAAGAAAATAATAATAAAATCTGTTCTGCCTATCTGTTTAAAAGAAGGAATTATTTTGAAACCAGAGTTATAATATCAAATCTAAGTCAAGGTCTAGAAAAATCACCAATTCATTGTATTAGAAAGAATTTATTGCAAGAAGTTACACAAGGTTATAGTAACAGCTAGGCTACTCCTACTCATACTCCTACTCCTAAGTTATTTGATGATGGGGTACAATTTATACAACAGAATGGTACGATAGAGATGATATGTTTAAAAACCTTCTCAAGATACAATCTGATAATCATATGTGTCTGTCCAAAATCATGTTACTCAGAGTCCTCGCTATGCCAGTAAGCAAGGCTGCGAATAACGATAGATTCCATAACTAGGGTATGCACCTCTACAATCATGTCGTCTGGAAATCTTGCTATGCCGACTAGTATAGCTGCGAGAAATTCCAAATCTCATAACCAAGATACATACATCCGAAGCCAGGTCTCCATGTTTCCGCCACGCCAGCTAATATGGCTGCGATAAACTACAGGTTCCATAATCATATAGACGTTTTACCATCCCTGTATTCCCGTCAATATATGTTATCAGAAAATATCGTAACTCAGGCTATAAAATTCATCTCGATAGGAATATCAAATCAACAACGATCCAACAAAATCAAATTCAATAATCAAGGAGTGAGAGCAACAAAACAAGGGAAATGATTCAAATTGAAGTTTAAATAAGATTCTCAAGGGTCGTCCCAGGAATCTTTCAAGGAATCCTAACCGTGATTGAGTACCCTTAAAATATATCCTAATCCTATTGCAGGCTGTAGTGATACTCTAGTTCGAATACCACTACATAAACTCGACCTGCATGGGCCACCACTAAAAACGTGTCACGACCCGCACCCTAGAATAAGGGCACGTGACGTGGGTACGTCCAGCCTACGCCACAGTATCGGCGGTAGAACGCTGTCCTAGGTCATAACATCTAACATATAAGGGTAATATACAGTTATACTCCCCGAATGGGGGTGACATAACACAATATAATTCAACCACATCTAGGATAGAACATGAATGAGATAGAAAGATAAAGATAGATAACAACCAGGAATGTAACATCACAGAGATACAAATCCAGAATTCTAAGTGACTAAAATAAATACATCTCAGAATATCTCAAGTCTAATACAGTGATCCAGAAGTAAAGACAACCCTAATCTAGAGAAGTATCATCCACTGCTAGCAGGTCCAAGTCACTAGTGATGTCCAATGCTGCACCAAGAGGGATAGACACCAGAGCCTCATCATTCACTGTAAAATTTTCAACAGGTCCAGTCAGGACGGGAGCGAGTACAGTACATCTCAACAAAATCATAACCGGTTAGGAAATATAAACATGCTAGAGAGTAAGATACAGGATCTGAAGAATAATATGATAAAAGAGAGAGACTGTAAGTAAATAGCTACAATATATAGAGAACTAACAGTGCTAGTGATTCAGAGCACAAGATGGTTGTGTAGACGGCAAGATGTTATACACGAGTAATCTACAGAGGTTTGTACACGAGTAATCTACTGGATTAAAAACATAACCACTTTACTCTCCCGCCCCAATCAATACACAAAGATCCAGCTACGTTATGTTATTGTACACGAAGGTCATGTGAAAACATGATTGTTTGCAAAAACAAAAGTATAAAACTTTATTGATACAAACTGTAATAAAGATTACAAGAATTCTGGGAAAATTACAACTGTAGGAATCCAATCTTGATGACGATTGCTTTATCCCTTGGACGATGTGAACTTTGAAGACGAAGCCTTTGAAGTTGAAAACAACTCTGGAAACTGAAGGCAAAAGCCTCTGAAATTGAAGACAAAAGTCTCGGAAGAATGCAGCAGCACTTTGGCAAGAACTCCTGAAATCTCTGATTTCTGATCTCTGATCTTGATCCTCTCAAATGAAGACTTGAAACTCTATTTATAGAGTTCTGAAAATAACTAACTTTCGGTTATTTTGGACTGCGCAGGATGATTTGCGCAGCAATTGGTTTGCGCAACACTGGTTTGCGCAGGCAGTTACTGGATCATGGGTCAACTATCTAAGACACATGGCATCATTTGATTGAAATGCGCATGATCGTGCACAGACAGTTGCCACATAATGAACAATTGATGGCATGAATGCCACGTGTCTTTTATCAGTTATGTTGGTAGAGTGTGCAGACTTTGAAGTGCGCAGACATGATTTGCGCAGACTCAGATTGCGCAGATATGTTTTGCGCAGATACAATTTGCGCAGGATTGGATTGCGCTGCCAGCTGTCCGCCGCCCTCGAGCACTGTGCGGCACAGGAAACGAACAGACTCCTTGTTATTCGTGCTGTCAGTTGTCAGAAAAGATTTGATTTGATTTGGTAATGATGACTTCTGCCACGTCAGTCTGCGCAATTGAAACTGTGCGCAAAGTACATTGCACAATCGGATTGCTGTGCAATCTGTTGTCTGCGTAATTCATTCAAATGATAGGTTTCTTGATTTCTTGACTTCATTGATTGATGCAACTTGATTTTTTTAGGACCTACAAGACCCCCTTCAAAGTTTTTGAAAGTTGATTTGATTCAAATTGTTGCGAAATACTTTGAATTTTTGAATTTTGAATCAAGTTGCGCATGATGATGAGCTGTCTGCGCAAAGTAAAGTGCCCCCCAAATTTTAGGCGCAATCCATGGCGGCCGTTTCATATTTCAAAGGCTATAAATAGCCGTCCTTTCATTTTTAACTCTTTACTTTATCATTTCGAAAGAAACTTTCTCTGAGCCTTTACTATTTTCCAACTCCGACGACTTGCCATGGCACCCCGACGATCTAACGCTGCCGCCGCCGCCGCCGCCGCGAAGGGAAAGGCTTCGGCCGAGTCATCTGACAGAGTTGTGCGGCGAGCATCTCGACACGAGTCTGCGCATCCTGCCCTGATAGGTAATTGAACCGATCGAAAACACCTTTTTAGGGTATTTCGACTTCCTTCGATCTTCAAAACTCATCTCTTTTTAGAGATGAGTTCAAATTGTGCCACCCTTTTTAGGGTTTTTTGGTTGCATCAACTGTTAGTCTTCATTTTTATGAAGGCTGAAATCCTGCGCAAACTATCGATTTGTGCTGACATAAAGTCAGCGCAATCAATTGATTTGCGCTGAATGTCAGCGCAATCGATTGATTTGCTCTGGATGTCAGCGCAATCGATTAGTTTGCGCATCCTGATAAGATGCGCAAACTGATATTGCGCAATCTATATCAGCGCAATCTGAGAATTGTGTACTCTAATGTTTTTTGCTTGTCTGAAAAATAGAGTCTTTGACTTGTACTGATCTCCATCTGTTTTTGATGCAGTTGAAACAAATGAAGATCCAAACTATGAACATTTTGTGGGAACTCTGTCTGAATCTGAATATAAAGAAGACTTATCTCATGTCCATTATCCTCATTATGATCTGCCGGCTTCTCGCCAAGCTATACTGACATCCCAAGATAACGAAACTTTAATGTGTTTAATGAATGGTCAGCCATTAGAGTCAGCGGATGCCGTCATCCATAAGAAACCTTTATTCTTATTTGGAGATGCCTTTGAAAAAGTCTCTCAACCAAGGCCAATGATGGAGGAGATGATAGTCCACTGGGAAGATAGATCATTCTTCATCCCTGACATTTCCCGTTGCCTCCCTTTATCGCGGTATGCTCATGCGAGCTACCCAAGGAAAATGGATTGGAACATAACTCTTCTCCAGGATGCCCGTGCAGGAAAGATTTTTGTAAAGAAGGTTAACGGGAAGGATATGTTTTATAGTTCTTCTGACAGATACAGTGTCTTGTTAAGGGGCTTAAAACCTAGTTGCATCCCACCGGAGAACTCTACTATGTTGATGCCCGTTAGAACCCCTATATTCGCAAATGAATTTGCGAAAGAAGAAGGAAAATACCCTGACCAGGATATCAGAATGACTGGATTAGTGAATCCAGATTATAAGCGGTGGAATTGTATTGCAAATTGGATTCTGACAGCCTTCCGGGACAGACTTCAACAGATTGACTTGTGTGCATGCCACTGTATATGGTTTCGCTCCAAACCCTCATATGTTTTTGGCTTTGGCTGAGCGATACAATTATAGGACAGGAATATTCATGACCCCAGGGGGAGAGATGGGGTTTGCACTCCATGAGATGAAATACATCTCATACTTGCCTATGGCGGATGCTCCGTATGAGGAGTTTGTTCCCACAAATGATGAGTTAGAAAAACTCAGAAAAGAAAATGCAGAAATGGTAGCAGTATTTGAAGAACTGCTATGCCACTACAAGATTTGTTCTTTATACTATAAGAGTGCTACAGCTAACACTTGCTATTCTGCGAAGTGGTTGCCGTATCTGTTCTTAAACCATATTGAAGAGAAGAAAACCAAAGAAAATGACAGATGTTACCCTAATTTTTTCAGACCCTTGAGTGACACAGAAGTCATGAAGATAATGGAAGAAAGTAAATATTATGATAGAGAAATGAAGGATGATTACCAATGTCCACCTTTAAAGAAAGGTGACATTTTGGAGAGTTTTTTAAGAATGTGTTACAGACCCATGTCCAAAGAAGCCCAGTTAGCAGGGTTTCTGACACACTGGCTCAGACGATTTGTGGTCCCAGGATCTAGTGCAGTGGACCGTTTTCATCGTGGTGCAATTTTTGCTACCGTCAAACTAGTCTTCGGTTATAAAGTTGACTTGTTATCAGCCATGACATGCAGATTGAATGCGAGTCTTCGTTTGTATGTTGACTCGATGCTGAGGGCAAAGGGAGAAAAAGAATTCCCTCGCCTTGAACTGCCGTACACATACCTCTTTGGATGGTTGCTTCTTCACTATCCAACTTTAATGGACCCTGGTATGGGACCAGTAGATGGCAGCTTCTTGCGCAGATATTCTCAGGATAAATGGAAATACACCTCTCTGACTGAGTGCAGATTTGTTTTGAATTTGAACAGAGGATGGAATTTTTGTTGCACCCCTCTCCCTGCCGGTCATGACCAGATGCCACTAAATATGGTAGATTCAAAGCTGCAACCCTTAAACCGCGTAGCCTTTGATTGGTTGAAGTCAATTCGACCATCTCATTTGGTATACCGGTTCGAAGACGAATGCTACTTGGAACCATATCTCCCTAGCTGGTTTGCCCGGCAGTTTGGATATGACCAATTCCATGTAGGAAATGCAATCACTTGTCTTCAGGGCAAGGGTTTCTTGATTGACGGGGCCCGAGCTTGGGCCTACTACAATGCTCGTAACACAAAGGCTACCTTCTCTATGCCACCAAAGAACACTCCTCAAGGGCCTCGGATGCTCTTCACATACTCGGTATTTTACACATCTGCAAATACTTTTGCCGAGAACTTTAATCTTGCTGATAGTTTTGCCACCGCCACAAAATTGAGGAGAGGAAGAATTGCTCTATCAGTCCCTATAAATGAGGAGGCGCAGGAACCTGCAGATGTACCTCTGAAAACTACAAGGGACATTATATTCCCCCAAGAAGTGAATGCACCACTTCGTGTCTCTTTGAAGGTGGGTAAATCTCCTGCCAAGAAAAGAAGAAGAGAAGAGCCCCCTGCTCCTGCAGCAAAGAAGAAATTGGTCTTGGATCATTCTTCTGAAAGAATCACTACAAGATCATAATCTCGGCAGCTGGCCGATACTCTTCAAGAAATTGCCACTACTCCAACTTCCGTACACAAGCAAGTGGAGCCAGAAAATGTAGAGAGTCCTGTTAGGCCTCTTCACAGAAAGAAAAGGGTAGTCACCAGAAGAGTCTTGGAAGAATCTTCTTCTAGACAAATTTTGACATCAGTAGACGCTGCTGCAGGGTTTCTCATGGCATCTCCTACACCTGCTTCTGAATCAGGGAGCAAAACTCTCGAGGAGAATGAACAAAGGGGAGATTTTGCCCCAAGAACTGAGATTGCTGCACAACCCCATTCTCCTATTGCAGAGACTACTCAACTTCCTCCTACTCCCAGAACTATTCGTGAGGAAGAAGATCGAGAAATGATTGCAGCTCTGGAAGATTACAGTTATAGTTTACAGGAAGACCAGGCTGCCACTAGCAGTGGAACTGCAGCAGTAGAAGCAGAAGAAGAAGAAGAAGAAAATGAGGAAGATTCTTCATCTGAAAATATTGATGAATATTTACAAGATCCTGACAAAGAAAATGAAGATCACAGATCTCTTGATATTGCCGATGATACTTTAAATCCTAAAAAGGATATTGAAGCGGAGGCATCTGGAGAAAAAGCTATCGATGTTGAGATAGAAATATCTCCTGAAGAAGTGGCTGACGAAGGTGTGCTGCCAGAAAATCCTGCCACCGATCCTCAAGGTATAAAACGAGATTTAACAATCCTTTCTTTTAAATGAACCGATGACTAATATCTTTATTTGTAATTTCTTGCAGATCTTGAGACTTTGCCGATACCTCCGACGAACCTGGCTATAATGCATGTTCCAACAGTGGTTGTTAGTAGTAGCCATCATTTATCTTGCGGTTCTGAAGCGGGCAGCAGCCAAGCTATTGCAGCTGAGGCTACTTCTGTTCCACAAGAGTCCATTCCATTAGGAAATGAACTTATTGCTAGACCAAATTAAGGTAAAACTGTTCTTAATTTGATCTTCTTTGTCCATCAATAATCAAATAGTAAAAATAACAATTTTACTTTTGCAGAAGATCAAACAGGAGGAGCAACCAGCTCTACTTTGACTCCCTTATTTAAAGAGCCTGTTGTTCAACCTCCAAGAATCGAACAGCCTGTAACCCCGTCTTCATCAGGAGTAGCAGCGACTCCGGGAACTATGGCTATCAATCAGCAAGTGGTCCAATCATTTACCAGATGTTTCTTTGAATCACTGGGATCTCTTGCTCGTAAGATGATAGAAAAAGAAGGGGCTGATTTCATCATGGTTAGGAAGCCTACTTCTTTCCTGATAAGAGCCATAAGAGACCAAGGAGATGAGCCTCGGGCCACTCTTCTTGAACACATAGTGAATGAATTGGAAATCTCCATAAGGAAATATAAGGAGCTTAAGATGAAGAACATAGACTCTCTGGTGCAGGCTGAATATGAGCGAATGGCTCACGAAGCTGATATGGAAAAGGTAAACCTTCTTAACCTTTTAGAAGCTCATTCCGCAAAGTCATCCGAATACAATTCTAAAATAGAATCAGTTACTTTGGCGGCCGAGAATAAAGGACAAAAACTCACTGCACTGAAAGCGGAAATTATTCGCCTTCAGCAAGAATTTGAAGAAGAAACTGCCAGTCAGCGACTTATGATTGAACAACTCAATGCCCTAATTCAGGAGAAGAGTGAATACGAAGAAACTCATAGTGCTGAGATTACTCGCATGACCATAGACATGCCCGTTTTTGATGAAGAAAGCGGGATGGAAGAAGCAAGAATGAGGGTGAAATCAACTCATGAAGAAGAGCTGCAGATACTGAAGCAGCAAATCGACAATTTAATTATCCCTCCTTCTTGATTAGAACTTTTTGTATCTTTGCTTTTGCTGCTATGGAAGCATTTTTGTAATGTCTCATATTCTAATAAATAAAAGACATTTTTGTTGTGGCTCCATTATTTATTGCATATCTTATTAGATATAAATAATAGAGATAGAAAATATATTCAGAGGTGCAAGACATGATATATTTCTTGATGATTGTGTGGAAAATAATTATATTCATTATATCTGCTCAGAGGTAATATAGACATAGCAAAATATATTAAATATTATTATTTCGATTAGACAACTTGGTCGAAAACAACAAGTTGCTGATGTGAATAATGAACGATGATGAATCGTCAATGTATGTGAAATGAATGAACAGGTAAACTGTCAAATAAAAATGAACGGGTGAACCGTCAAATGATAAATGAACGAACAAATCATCAGATGAATATGATAAATGAACGGATGAACCGTCAGATGAATGTGATAAATGAACGGACGAACCGTCAGGTTCTAATGAACGGATGAACCTTCTGATGAATGTAATAAATGAACGGACGAACCGTCGTGTCGTTATTTGAGGAACTTCTGTCTATAAATATAGCAGAAATCTGACAGGAATGAACACTTCTGCTCTTCAACATAAAAATGTCGTCCGGAGAAGCATCTAAGAAGGCCGAGATTGTCCCGAAGGTTGAAAAGGGCACTGAAGAACGTCCTGCTGATCCAATCCAGCCTAAAGAGGCAAAAGCGGGCGAAGGTTCGTCTGCACCTCAACCACCACGGGACATTCTGGACTTCTTGCTTGAACCAGGAAGGACTAAAGAAGAAGAAGACATGAGGATAGCCGCCTGCAAGTTTCTTGTGGGATCCAGCAACGAGGTTCTCGACTCTTTTGCTGCCCACATTTTTGTAAAGGACGGCAGTGGTCCTCGTCCCAATGCAGAAAAAGATGATAGTGACCTTTAATATATCATGTACCATCATCTAATGAAATGAAATAAAATTTTATTTATGAACTTGATTCTATTTAATGATTTACAAACATTTATATTTATACATAATATTTCTTAAGAAATTTGCCATTGATAGGCATCATAGCAGCTCGTCCATCAAGTTCTGAAAGCTGATAAGCGCCATTTGAAAAGACCTTGCTTACAACATAGGGACCTTCCCATTTAGCATCAAATTTCCCTTTGCTCATATGAGTCATAGTCATAGGACGTCTGACTGCTAGAACAAGTTCTCCTTGCTGAAATATTCTGACTTTAACTTTGCGGTTGAAAGTCTTCGAGATACGGGCTTGATATAGCTCAATATGTTGTTGAGCCATTAGTCGTTTCTCATCAAGTGCTTCTAGCTCTTGAAGTCGGAGAAGATCGTTGTTTTCTGTAGTAAGTTCGTTAGCAATAGCAATCCTTAAAGAAGGAATTTGCATCTCCAAAGGAAGAACAGCTTCACAGCCATACACCAAAGAAAAAGGTGTAAAGCCTGTAGGATTGCGGACTGTAGTTCGGTAGGCCCAAAGACATTCGCCAAGTTTCTCGCTCCAGTTTCGTTTGTTAGTGGATACAAACTTCTTGAGGAGTTTAATGATGGTTTTGTTGAAGGCTTCGGCTAAACCATTAGCGGCAGGATTGTATGCTGTCGAAGCAACATTATCAATCCGATGATCATCACAGAATCTGGTGAACTTCTGGCTGATGAATTGAGGTCCGTTATCATGAATGATTCTTCGAGGTACACCAAATCTATAGATGACATGGTGTTTAACAAAGTTGATGACACTGTTAGTCTTAACTTCAGCTAGAGGTATAGCTTCTGCCCACTTGGAGAAGTAGTCAGTTATCGCCAATATAAACCGATGTCCTCTAGACAAAGGAGGATTAATGGGCCCTATGATGTCCATACCCCAGGCTTCAAAAGGCCAGGAAGCAGCAGTCGGATGCAAGAATTCCGATGGTTGATGAATGAAGTCTGCGTGGATTTGACAAGCACGACATTTCCTTGCGTATTCAATAGCATCTAATACCATAGAGGGCCAGTAATAGCCCATGCGTCTAATACGATCCTGTAGTTTAGGACCAGGTTGATGTGCTCCACAGACGCCGTCGTGAGCTTCACGCAAAACTTGTTTAGCTTCATCACCAGCAAGACAACGTAGGAGAAGACCATCATAAGTGCGTCGATAGAGAGTTTTAGTAGTTTGATTGTAGTAGAATCGGAGAGATCGTCGACGAACGCATGTAGCCTCCTTAGGATCTTCGGGGAGTATGTCATGTACCATGAAGTCAATAAAAGGAGTTCTCCAGTCATCATCGATAACATTAACTTCAGCAAAATTACTGAATTCAATATTACAATTGTTTTCAATACAGAACAGTTCTCGATTGGAGATAACCACTACCTGTTGCCTTTTGATAGGGATGGCTAAGACAGCTGCAAGATTGGCCAAAGCATCTGCTTCAGTGTTGCAGGCTCGTCGAACATAGTCAATGAAGAAAGCTTTGAATGATGTAGCTATATTGATTGCTGCTTCATGATAAGGCACCAGGTCTTGATGACGGACTTCATAGATTCCTCTAACTTGGTTCACAACCAGTTTAGAATCACCATAGACTTCGAGATATTCAACATTTAGTTGTTTACCTAGCTGAAGGCCGACAAGCAAGGCATTGTACTCTGCTACATTGTTGGAGCAAGGTTCATCTAAAGAGTAAGCTCTTTGGATAGTTAATCCATCTGGAGACACAAGAACAACTCCAACACCTGCCACGATAGCACCATTTGGTCCAATTCTTGATGCACCATCAAAGAATAGACGCCAGGTTGGAAACTCTTCGGAGATCATGTTGACTTCTAGCGTTTCGTCAGGAATTTCGTCATAGAGTTTAGATGTTTCAGGTACAGGATGAGCTGCTAAGAAGTCTGCCAGTGCTTGACCTTTGACAGACTTTTGTGGAACATACACCATGTCATATTGAGCTAGCAAGATAGCCCATGTAGCCAGCCGAGAATTAAGTGTACTAGGCTTCTTCATGAGTACCCGGAGAGGGTTAACTCGAGATATAACATGAATAGTTTGACCAATGATGTAATGCCTCGTCTTTTGCACAGCAAACATGAGAGCCAGGCATTCTTTCTCGACCGGACTATAACGGTGTTCAGCACCAATCATAGTTCGGCTAAGATAATAGATAGCTTGTTCATGACCTTTTTTATTCTTTTGAGCAAGTAAAGCACCCAATGAATGGTCCATAGCACGGACATACATCAAGAATGGAATGCCAGAGATAGGTGGCACCAAAACTGGTGGGTTCATAAGATATTGTTTGATATCGTCAAATGTTCGTTGACACTCTTCAGTCCAAACAAAGATACACCCTTCTTCATTAGTTGAGTGAATGGTCTGCAGCGTCCAGACAAGTTCGAAATGAATCGCCTGATGTACGCAAGTCGACCTTGGAATCCTCGTAGCTCTTTTAGGTTGCGTGGAGGACGCATCTCTTGGATGGCTTTGATCTTCTCGGGATCTACGTGTATACCCTTAGAGGTAATGACGAAGCCGAGAAATTTGCCACTAGAGACACCCAAGAATGACTTGGTGGGATTCATCTTGAGCTGATGTTGACGCATGAGATTAAATATTGTTCTTAAATCTTGGATGTGATCTTCCTTTAGACGACTTTTGACAGCTATATCGTCAACGTAGCATTCAACTGTTTTACGAAGATGTTCTCTGAAAATAGTACTCATGGCTCGTTGATAAGTTGCACCAGCGTTCTTGAGACCAAATGGCATTACTGTGTAACAATAGACTCCCCGAGGAGTGCGGAAAGATGTGTGCTTTTCATCTTCAGGATGCATTTTGATCTGATTATATCCGGAGAATCCATCCATAAAAGATATTCGCTCGAACCCACAAGTATTGTCAATCATGACGTCCGTGATAGGAAGAGGAAATTCATCTTTTGGACATGCTTCGTTGAGGTCTCGGAAGTCGATGCAGACTCGAACTTTTCCAGTTTTCTTCAAAACTGGGACGACATTGGCTACCCAATCAGGATGTTGTTCTTCTCGAATAAAGCCACAAGCGATGAGTTTCTTGACTTCATCATCAATTGTGTCCATCATTTCAGGCTTGAATCTCCTTTGTTGCTGTTTGACAGGTTTAGCATTAGGAAGAATGTTCAGCTTGTGAGTAGCAATCTTGGGATCTAAACCTGGCATATCCTCGTAACTCCAGGCAAAGACATCAATGTATTCTTTAATGAGAAGAATCAACTCTTGTTTATCTGTTTCTGGAAGATTCTTGCTAATAAAGATTGGACGAGGAGACTCGCTTTCTCCTACATCAATTTGAACTAATTGATCTTCAGTAGGTGGTTCACGTTGTTCAAATCGAAGTACCCATTGATTATCCATATGTTGAGCCCAAGGATCTGTTTCAGGGCTTTCTTCAACGTCTTCATCACAGCCTTCTGGTAGTTCAGTGGAGACCATATTAGAAGATACAATTATACGATGGACTTCACCGATGCTAGTATCGGAATCCCATGATCTGGAATCAGAAGAATTAGAACGTTCTTCACTATCTGAGTCGGAGACTGTTGGGGATAACAGTGGAGGAGAAGTATATCCGAGACCTTTCTTGGTCTTACCATAATACATTTGTGATTTTCCTTTTGGAACTGTTGTACGAATGGGAGTTCGCCTACCTTTACCATAGTTAAGACCGCTCTTGAAGTCATAACCCATCTTTCGGACAATGTCTTTTGATTGTTGACTGTAACGATGGAACTGGAAACATCCCATATAGTTAATCTTTGTTTCCGGTCTTTTATACAAAAATGCTGGACTTTTACCTTTTTTCAAAGAAGGATGAATACGATAAGAATCATCTGGATCTTCAAGTGAAACTTCTGTCTGAAGAGATTGTACGACTCCCATTGTAATTGATCGGAAGCTATCTAACATATCCAAATAACTTTTAGTATAATAAATAACATCAGTATACTGGAAAGTATGTGCTTTTTCATTGATTTGTACATCAGTATTTACAACAGGACCTTTAGCCTTAACAGGCTTGGTCAGATTGATTACAAGAGGGGGAGAAGAAGAACGTGGAGGAGGCTTGTTACGACGGAGGTCAATAACAAGTAGCTCAGAAGAGGTGAGCTCCCTTTTTTCCTTGTTGCGAGTTAGATCAACAATAAGTGGCTCAGAAGGAATGAGCTGCTTTTTATCTTTGTTACGACGTAAGTCGATAACAAGTGGCTCAGAAGAGGTGAGCTCCCTTTGATTTTCTTCAGTATCAACTGATTTCTTTTGAACTGGCAGGTGGATAACCAGTGGTTTGGAAGATTGAGGATGAGAAACTCGCCCCTTAACAGGTATGATAAGAGTGTCTGGAGGTATTGCTTTTTGATCTTCTTCAGTATCCATAGCCAATACCACTTTCATAAACTCGTCCTTATACATAAGAGCATCATTGCAATAAGCTTCAACACCCTTAAAAGGATAAAGATCTGCAACTTCTTTGTGAACTTGCCCTTTGTCATCAACGTATTTAAAACATTGATGAAGAGTTGATGGAACAACATTGTGTTCATGGAGGAATAGCCTTCCCAGAAGAGCATTGTAAGAACAACCATGATTGTCGATGATATAAAAGGTTACCTTTGTGCGAAGATTGCCTATTTGAAGTTTCAGGCGGATCTTGCCCAAAGGTTCACTCTTCCCTTGGTTAAATCCCAAGATAGTAGTGATTGTAGTTGAAAGACTATGCACCGGTATCTTCAACGCATCTAGTAAAGTCTTTGGCATGATGCTAAGTGCAGATCCTGGATCTATCAAGATACGATCAACCTTCATCGAATCTAGATATCCTGTGTAGTAAAGAGGACGATCATGTCTATTATCTTCCAATAGCATATCATCCTGAGTGAAGGTGATGTTTGGGATCAGCTCCAAGACACTATGACAATGATGACAAGAAACTGGTTCTGATTCTGGCTTCTTGAGAAGAGTTAAGCAAGTTTCAGCCTGCATCAGAGCTTCACTTAGAGTTTCTCGCGTCTCTTTGGAAAGACGCAAGAGTTCAAAGATTGACAGCCTAGCCGGTGTATTGGCTAATTGAGCCAATATATCAAAGTTGTAAGGCTTCTCAAGTCCTGTAGGAGATGACTTCTTTAGAGGTTTGTCAAATCGAACTTGTTGCTTGCCTTTGTCGGCCATTGTTGGCTTGGGAGGAATTGATACTACAACTGGTGAAGATGTAGAAGGGACCTCTTCAGTAGAAGCAGGCTGTACTGGAGCTGGTTCAGAAGAAGAAGTAGGATCCTTTTGACCTTCAGAATGATCCTTCAAATAGGCTTTCCCTGATCTGGTACCTAACAGAATTTCTTCGTCAACAATAGGATCAAAAGATACCATGTTGCAAACCATAGTCTTGCCTTTAGAACGACTTTTCTTCTTGGAAGAAGAAGACACCTCAAATTCTGGAGCCAGATCAGGATGGATCCACATAATTTCACCATTGTCAAGAGACAAGGGAACAAGACCTTCATTGGATGGAAGCGGGAGATTCTTAATCTCAAGAGTTGCTTTAGGAATTGGAATGACACCGTGCTGTATCATCTGCGGAGGGAAATCCCCAAATTGGACTGAAACCATGTTTGCAGTAACAGTCTTCTCATCCTGTTACAGAGTAACTACACCGGCATTGACAAGCTCTTGGATTTTACCTTTGAGCACATAGCATGCTCGGGTAGGATGCCCAATGAATCGGTGATAGACACAGTACTTGGGATGATCGGTCTTACCAACTTCATCAGGTTTCTTTGGATCAGGGAGTTGAATTTTGTTACTTTTGAGTAAACACTCAAAGATGCTTGCAGTGTCATTTTCGTCAAAGGAATATTCCACCTTTGGACGAGGTTCCCTTGGTGGGGGTGTAGAAGAAGTAGGAGTAGATGTAGGTAGGACTACATTGACAGCCAAAGATTCTTTATTTTTGTTCAAGTTAATGTTCAAAGTCTCTTTCGCTTTGCGATTGTTTTGGCGATTGCCACCACCTGAATTCTGATGTTCATCACGATCAGGGTTAGACATGTGTACCCCCAATTGTTTGAATTTGTCAGCACTCACTTCAGCAGCTTTGGCGTTGACGATGAAAGAGGGCCAATCTTGGAATTGGGTAGATCCCGTCCACATACTGATAATAGGCAAAAGATTTGCCTTACAAGTATCAATAGTGACAGCAGCTGGAGTCCCCGGAGGCATTTTCAAAGCTTCACGACGGAACCGTTCAATAAAACTCTCAGCAGTTTCGTTATGTTTCTGTTTGATTTTGTTGAGAGCTGACATTGTCATATCATTAAATCCTTCATAGAACCGTTCGAGAAAGATTTGTTTGAGACCTGTAAAAGAAGTAATGCAACCATCGGACAGACTTCTGTACCAGTCATATGCTACGCCAGCTAAACAACCGACGAACACTCTGGTAAGAAGAGCGTCATTTGGCTGAAGTTGAACTGTCATTACCTCAAAATGGTTGATGAATTGACTTGGAGAAGTACTACCATCAAACAGAGAAATTGTAGGGATTTTGTATTTTGGGGGAAACGGGACATCCTTCCATTCAACCGGATAGGGTTGCTTAATCCCCAACCTTTGCAAGTTGTCTTTCTCTTTAAATGCTTCAAACTGGGATCGTAGAAGTTTGACAGCTTCATTGGCATCTTCAGATGAAGACGAAGGAGCAGGTTGAATTATAGTGGTAGGAGGAGGAACAGCATTGTAAGCACTACCCCCAGCTCCTGAATGACTAGGCGTAGTTTGTACTTGTACTTGTACAGGAGGCATTTGGGGAGGTGCTACCCCCAGCCCAGTATTGGCAGGTATTGAAGATGCTATGATCTCTGGATTAATAACAGGTACCGTTGGTGGTGTAACATGTTGTGCTACAATGATGGAATGCATATTAGCAACCATCTCCGCCATAGTTTTTAATTTGTCTTCGAGGGCAGCAATTCGCTGTTCCTGATTGGCAGAAGTTGAAGCATCCGGATCGTCGGTGACAACATAAGCTGTAACTTCTCTTGGTATAGTGGAAGATACTGTTTCTTCAGAGCTTTCACTGTATGCATCATAATCAGAGTATGAATCATCTCCTGATTGAGAAACAGAAAGATGACTCGCAAGGTTTTGAGGAAGATTCCTTTGACCGATTGTATCTCGGCTTCGAGAACGGGTATGTTGAAATACTCCTTCGGAGGATTCCTCTTGGAGTAGTTCTAAATACCGTTGACTTGGCTTGCGGAGTCTACCGTGCTTAGAGCATCTTTTACCTCCAGTATCTCGGGATGTCATATTAACAGAAGCATACAGAACTTCATCTTCTTCCGACATTGGTTCAGATTTGGCAAAAGTTAGCCGATCGAAAATAGATCATTTTGTTGCTTGACAACAACACTGGATTATGACTTTATGATTACAGTGATGATCAGATGGTTGAGAGGGAGGTATTGAGACATTATCCCATTTTTGTCTTAAATGTTCTCGAAGATCGACAACAGGACGAGGGAAACTCTGGGGGATCTGTTCTTTGATAACATTCGGAATATGATTCCGGTTCTTCAAATGTTTAGTCCCTTGAGTATACAGGGAAGTGCTTACTTCATTAGCATAAGTATCAGGATTTTTAACCCTAGAGATTTGCTTCTGATGATGTCTGACCTTCGGCATTGGCTGTTTGCGTTTTACCGAAGTGGGTCGGTTAAGATAAGTTCTGAGATCAGCAAATTCACCCCCAGGAGTTTCTGTTTGTGACACTAACAATCTTCCCTGTTTGGAACGAGAAATTTGAAGAGTTGGGAGGTCTTGGAATTCTGCTATTGGAGTAGGCAGGATACCTCTTTTATTAGTACAAGTACTCTTGTTATAAAGGAAAGAAGAATCCTTATTTGCAAGAGTTCTCGTACTGATTGGTGCCGAGGCACACTCAGATGGATCTCCTTCAGTAAAGACCGAAGAGGACTGAGAAAAGACCAACGGGCCTTTTTCCTTATTTTGAGATGAAGGGTTAGCTAAAGAGCGTTTCCCTCGATTATCTTCCAAGTCATGAGACAAGGAAGTTTGAGAAAAGACCAATGGGCCTTTTCCTTTGCTTTGAAGAGAAAGAGGAATAGCCAAAGGACTACCTCAAGTGGATTGCGCAGGGGCAATAGGATGTTTGGGAAGAGGAGTAGAATCTCTTCTTTTATTGTGAGAAGAAGGGAATTTAGCCAAAAGACTGTTTTTCTTAGATTGCGCAGACTTGGTGTGCGCATGGGTGGAAGGTGCACTGGTCACTTGTGCATTAGAAATTTTGGTAGGAAATGCATCAGGAGTTCTTGTCTTAGAGTGCTTAGAATGCACTTTGGTTACTGGAGTACTGTTTTGCGCAGGAAAAGCCACTGCCAATTGCGCCAGAGTCATAGGAGTTTTATGTTTTGATAAGGCAGCATATGAAGTAGCCTGCGCAACAGTTGCAACAGATTGCGCAGCCTTGACTGCAACAGATTGTGCAGCAGTTACTGAGACAGACTGTGCAACAGTTGGCACAGCAATTTGCACAGCAGTCTGACGAGCAGTTTGTGCAGCTTTGACTGTAACAGATTGTGCACCAGTTGCTGAGACAGATTGTGCAGCAGTCTGACTAGCAGATTGTGCAACAGTTAGTACAGCATCATTGGTGGCAAAACTGCCAGATTGTGCAGCAGACTTGGAGACCCACACTGAGCGCACTTTGCTTTTGGCAGAAGTGACTGCAGTATGGGGAGTGGTCTTGGAGTTGAGCATCGCCTCGTAGGCTGTCTGGTTGACCTTAACAACCAGAGTCTTCTGCGTCTTTCCGATAGACGCTACGTCACATTGAGTTGCTACTTCCTCGTCGGAGGAAAAAGTTGTCCCCAGCAGAGTCGCCATTTTGTTTGCAAAAACAAAAGTATAAAACTTTATTGATACAAACTGTAATAAAGATTACAAGAATTCTGGAAAAATTACAACTGTAGGAATCCAATCTTGATGACGATTGCTTTATCCCTTGGACGATGTGAACTTTGAAGACGAAGCCTTTGAAGTTGAAAACAACTCTGGAAACTGAAGGCAAAAGCCTCTGAAATTGAAGACAAAAGTCTCGGAAGAATGCAGCAGCACTTTGGCAAGAACTCCTGAAATCTCTGATTTCTGATCTCTGATCTTGATCCTCTCAAATGAAGACTTGAAACTCTATTTATACAGTTCTGAAAATAACTAACTTTCGGTTATTTTGGACTGCGCAGGATGATTTGCGCAGCAATTGGTTTGCACAACACTGGTTTGCGCAGGCAGTTACTGGATCATGGGTCAACTATCTAAGACACATGGCATCATTTGATTGAAATGCGCATGATCGTGCACAGACAGTTGCCACGTAATGAACAATTGATGGCATGAATGCCATGTGTCTTTTATCAGTTATGTTGGTAGAGTGTGCAGACTTTGAAGTACGCAGACTCAGATTACGCAGATATGTTTTGCGCAGACACAATTTGCGCAGGATTGGATTGCGCTGCCAGCTGTCCGCCGCCCTCGAGCACTATGCGGCACAGGAAACGAACAGACTCCTTGTTATTCGTGCTGTCAGTTGTCAGAAAAGATTTGATTTGATTTGGTAATGATGACTTCTGCCACGTCAGTCTGCGCAATTGGAACTGTGCGCAAAGTACATTGCACAATCGGATTGCTGCGCAATCTGTTGTCTGCGCAATTCATTCAAATGATGGGTTTCTTGATTTCTTGACTTCATTGATTGATGCAACTTGATTTTTTTAGGACCTACAATGATTATACACGATTCACACGTTTCGTACACGAATGTAACAAATACAAGGAGTACACGATGTTCCCGATAAAGTACACGAACACGAATACCCGATGTATCCGCTAAGGGGATAACATCGCACAACCAGATCTATATAGTACTAATCCGTGTTTCCAACGTGTCAGCATCATGTAAAGTAGTCTAAAGCAGGAATATAATCCTAAACAAGATATGAATGATCAGAGAATGTACTCGCCTATAACCTGAGAATCTGGAGAATATATATACTGTCCGAGGAGTGGTGTCTGGCTCCTATTAGAACAGCACAAGTCACTATGAGTCTAAAATGATAATACGATGCAAGCTAATGCATTCTACATGAATCTAGGTCAATCTAGGCCAAAGTCAACTCTTGGTCAACTCTGGTCAACCCTAGAAGTCAAACTAGGCCAAACAAGTCTGTACTAGTCTAACTAGTCTATTCTAGGTCTAACAAGGCTATACAAGACCAATCTAGACTTACTTAGGCAAACAGACATACACATAGGCCATAGGCTATATCATGCCTACAAGCCAAACCATAAATCACATGACCACATGACCTTATCTATATCTAAAATAATACACATAATGATATAGCTATTAATATAATATGGCAATACATATACCATATAAGCTACCTATGAGTATACCACACATTCATATATATCCATATATATAATAGTACCCACATATCACATAATATATATATATATATATATATATATATATATATATATATATATATATATATATATATATATATATATATATATATATATATATATATATATATATATATAAAATATATATATATAAATATATATATATATATATATATATATATATATATATAAAATATATATATATATATATATATATATATATATATATATATATATATATATATATATATATATATATATATATATATATATTACATCTCATATATCTATATATACATGTATATATGTGTGTACACATGTATAGGGATAGGAAGGGAATGTTGGGGTGTACTTGTGTGTGTGAAGTGTCAAGAGGGGATACATGATTGTGTGTTACAAATAGGAATAGGAAATCAGTGATTAGCAAACCTGTGGGTGTGTGTCACATGAGAGTGTGAGATACAAGAGTGTGTGTATGTGTTAGGCTTAGACAGTGAAGAAAACATGTATCCTGGAATCAGGAATTCAGTGAACATAGTGCAATGGAAGGCAAAAACAGTGATGTATTAAAGGAAAAACAGTGGCTAATTCAAATAGGAAAATTAGTAAAAACAGAATTCAGATGCAGTCCAAATCAAAACCCCAGTTCTCAGTTATGGATTAACAGTGAAACTCATTTAGTTTACAGTCTAATACAAACTCACAGATTTAAGAACAGTGACCCAAAATCACAGTTTTCAGTCCCAATCAAACATCCAGTTTTAGGGAAAAATAGGAATGAACTCAAGTGTGTGTTATTTGACAAAAATCAGTAAAACAGTGAGCAAGAACAGTGAAGTATATATGTGTAAACAGTGAGACACATAGACAAATCTGGAACCTATCAGTGAAGAGGGAAACCCACATTGCATTAACAGTTAAGCAGTACCCAATCTCAGTCAATACAAGGAAAGGAAATCAATTTACAACTAAACAATAAGGTTTAAATCATTCTCAGGTGTGAAGAATTTAACCCAGCTAACACATTTGAATCACAGGTTATCAAGTATTCAAACTCAGTAATCAAGAACAAAAAAACAAAACAGTCATCTATACTTCTCAGGTTCTCAAAGAAAACTGGGAACATAACCAACTCAGGTTGTTAGAAACAACCTGCAAATTAATGAGGAAGAAAACTCAGGTTCAACTAGCCCCAAATCAGCTCATAGTAATTTCATTTTCAGGTTTATGCATAGCCAATTCGAAAAGAACCCAATCCCATGTTCAAAATCCCAATCTCACAACCAAAAGCCTATATTCGAATGCAAAAACTTAGCTAACATGTAATATGATATGTGGGGTTCAAAATCAATTGCAAAAACATAACAAATAGGAAATTAAGGGTCCCTGGGAAAAACTGGAAATCTCAATTTTAGGAAATAAACCATCAAACTAAGTCCTAATGACAAATCAGTTCACATCAGTTCTTTTAGGAATGAAATACTCAGGTATAGGAAAAACAGTTCAGGTTTTAGGAATCAATCCAAGTTTTAGGAAAACTGGAAAAGTTTCACATTGAATCAAACATTCAATACAGTGTAATAAGGAAAAGAACTAATCCTAGGTTATAAGCTCTTACAGTGAAACCATTCTCAGTTTTATGGCTATATCCTATGTTCACATGACAGTTAACTAATGAAATAACATTCATTTCAGGATTCAGTTAACTTGAAGCCCAAACATATGACAACTAACCAAAACCTCAATGACAGTTGACATGAACAATCAGTAGAAGGAGAAACAATAATCAATAAGGAAAGGAAACCAACAATCAGTGAAAACATTGCTCAGAAAAGGATTTAAGTAGGAATCAACAGTTAAGGATATCAAGAATTAAACCTTCAACTCAGCTAACAGAATTCGAAATCAACTCACATGTCCAAATTCCAATAACACACCAAAAGCCCAAATTTGAAGGTAATTACCTAGCTAAACATGAATTACAACATGTGGGGCAATTTACAGAGGTTGAAACATCAATAGAAATAGGATTAAATAGTTAGGAATATTTGAAAAAACAGTATCGAAAAATTTCAGCCAAAAGCCATTTATCCAAATGTTCGAATCCAAACTCCTCAGTAAAAACCAAGTTAAATCATGTAACAATTAGAACAAAGACTTAACATCAAGTTTAG